>OX637532.1:80716939-80744439 GCA_951800035.1 Linnaemya tessellans
TCCAGCTCCGCTGTACATATCCGACGGTTGGCAAGATTTTCCTTGTGCTACGTCACTAATCGTGTTAACAGCATCACATACTTGTTTAAGAATAAAGTCGCGGTTAACTTTAGCCAAATCTAGTTCTGGATGACGAACATATACTTTTGATGCCGTAAGCAGCATTGTGGAATGTTTTTTTAGCATAGCTCTTGCAGCGGCCAAATCATCGCGTAGTTGTGGATCTTTAAGTTCTTGCTGTCGTTTAGCTGCTTGCTTAATAAGCTCATTTGCGTTTCGACCGAATTGCTAAATAAACAGTGCGTGTGTTAGGTATATATTTTCTTAGTAATTTTAATATTTACCCTCATGTTGTTCAATAGCTCATCCTGGCTTGATGCGTTTTTTAAGACGATTCAGGTCATCTTCGACTATATGCAAGGATTTCAGCAACAAATGCACATCAACCATGTCGGCTAATATCAAAAGGCGCGTGACAGCCGATAATAAATTACGCGCAGCACGTACCATATTACCACGTTTAAGCGAACTACAGGGATCTTCAGAAAACTCCCTAGCTGCAATGCTCATGGCATCACCAGTTTTGCGCACTTCATCAACAGCAGTTAACATTTCTTGCGTAATATCTGGATTTTCATACGCGATTTGTTCACCTTTTTGAATAAAATTTTCAGTTGCTTTTTCGACAGCAGCCACCAATGCACTTGCTCTTTTTGATTTTCCTGCAATGTAACGCACATAAGCAAAAAATTATAATATAAGTATGGAAAGATTTCTTTCAGTAAATAAACTACGGACGTATATATCGGAGGTCAGTAATTAGTAAGGCCTACTATGCTTATTCTAGTGTGATTTTTGAAAATAATTTGTAATTTACAAATTGTGAATTCTCAGATGTTTTTCAGAAGTATGTGCATAAGATAAGAGGTTTTTAACTTTTCAAAACTGTGGTTAAAGTCTACTGATGATTTGGTGAAGTTCCAATGAAATGCAAATAGACATTGCTTGACCAGCAACAAATAAATTTCATTTAAAAAATTATAAATCTAAATAGTTTTTGAATATATCGACGAGTGTGTTAAAAATAAATTGCACTGGTAATTGAAAAATTCATGAATGACATATTATTATTAGATGGCTAGCATTGTGGTGGTACATCCATAAGTGTGGTCGAATGTCAACTGTGTATCAATGAGATAGCGAGACATTCGACACTTATACATTGCGGATAGCATTGCCAGACAGGAGAGTGATTTGATCAACTCAATGATATCAGTCACTCTTCAATGGCATTCCATTATCGCGTTGCAAGTTTTTAAAGAGGAGAAAGAATCAGTGTTCCATCTTGTGTCAGTTCTCTACCCTTACTAACGCAAGGGTGGCGGCTCTGGGTGCCAACTTTCTGCCAGACTTATATAGTCTGGCAAACAAATAGCTTTTTAGGATATCATCCTTTCTCAGAGGTACAGGATGGTTTGATTTCGTGGAGGAGGTCCTCTGTTCTAGGGTATCACAAAGGGACCGAATAAACATGTCCAAGTGGATTGTCTCGTAGAGGAACTAGTCCTTATATCTAGCCTAGCATTGGTGCTTCAATAATAAACACAAAAATATTTTTTCGGGTTTTTGTGAATAATATAATAAAGGCCAGCATTAAATTTATGGAAAAAGTTGAAGCCAAGGTCAGAAATAAAACACCATATACAGTGAAAATAAAAATTGATAACAAATCATATCACAAGATCATGGAAGAGAGAAAAGCAAATATAGGGTGGGGTGGGAAAGGTGTAAAGTATATGATGGAGCAGATGTAACTCAATATATGAAACGTACAGGCTATAACAACTTAGCAAAGGATTGTAAAAACCAAGAAGTATACTTGAGGTGTCATGGTCAACATAGATCTAAAAGTTGTGAAAATAATGAACATATAATGAAATGTATTAACTGTGTGAAAGTAAACAGTAAACTAAATATGGGCTTGGATTAAAACCATCATACAAATGATAGGAAATGTCCAGTATTTCAAAATGAATTAAGCAACAAAATAAAGAGGATTGGGTTAACAGCCTAAGAATTGAATCGGCAGTTGGAAGAAGGGAATAAATCCAAGAATGCGGAACAGATATAAATGAAATAAACTTAATAACTTTTTTGTTTCTTCGTATAGCCTGTGACCAGCAAAAGTCGCATGGCTTGTTTTTGCGCCCATCAGCAGCACTTAATAATAGTTTATCTTAACGCATTGTGAATTTTATGTTTGTAAATTATTTCGTATATTGACTTAGAATTATTTTCGCTTGTCAAATCGCACCTTAGTTGTATATGGACATAATACATTTTAACAGCGCATCGCTGAGTAGCACATAGGTTTTTGCTAATGACAAGTTCTGCTGGTTATTGTTTTTGGTTTTCTTCAGTATACACAAACCATGTATAACTGACTAGTGTAAAAGAAAACCAAACTCAATGCTAAGCTACTGCGTGTGCAAAAGCACATGCAAACATACCTACAGGCATATAAACATATATGCGTACATATGGCTGTATATTTACGATCGCGTCGTCTCAATTGTTTTTGGTTTTCTTCAGTATACACAAACCATGTATAACTGACTAGTGTCCAAGAAAACCAAACTCAATGCTAAGCTGCTGCCTGTGCAAAAGCACATGCAAACATACCTACGCGCATATAAACATATATGCGTACATATGGATGTATATCTACGATCGCATCGTCTCAATGTGACTTGCTTACAAGTGTCTCAATTGTTATTGTTTTTGGTTTTCTTCAGTATACACAAACCATGTATCACGGACTAGTGTAAAAGAAAACCAAACTCAATGCTAAACTGCGGCCTGTGCAAAAGCACATGCAAACATACCTACCCGCATAAATTTGTGGACAGCCAGCCTACATATGTACGTATAATATGGTATAGGATCAGAGGAAGAATTTGTCTGTATGTTTAAGTTGACAATTGTATATATAACAACGGTTCCTTATGAACATTGTTGTAGTTGTTAAGAATATTTTCATATTGTAAAGCTCACATACATGCATGAAAATATTCATGTGTACCTACTGAGCTCGACTATAAAACGCAGAACATTTTGCAAAGAACGAGGAGTTCCTGTGCAGCCGGCGTGAAGGTAAGTCGATTTAATTATTTAGTCTTTGCTTCTTGTAAATTAACTCGGTGGGTTTCAGTAAGGAGAAAACCACATCGGAGTTTGTGTCCCATCTGAAAAGTGAAAGTTCGACCTGGGATACCAACTCCAGTACAGTGGTACGCTGAAACCTTAAATGTGAGTACGGGGTGAACTACTATCGACAGAAAGGTGACAGTTTTGTCGGGTGGTACGTTCGTTCCGCACACACAGTACGCGTATTGTGACGGGAAGTGCCGTTCAGAAGCAAGACCGCCGCGTAGACGACGATTGGCAAGAACCGCTCAGACAGAAAGGTGAAAGTTTTGCCTGGGTGCTCTCGTTACTCGCCTGTCCGTTTGTAAGTAGCCCGTCGCCCCTAGCTGAGTCACCGTTGACGATTGTGGAGAACCGAGCCGACAGAAAGGTGAAAGTTTTGTCAGGTTCGCTCTCAACACTCGCAAGCCAGCCGGGCCCCTTTACGTCGACATTTCGACGCTCGGTAAATTCCACGCCGCTGCCGACCACCGCTGGAACCACCACCATATTTTGGGTTAAATAAATAAGTCAGCGAAAATTATAGTGAAGTGTTTTTTTTTGCCTCTGGTCCTGCAAAACAATAAATTATAGTACGACCCTGGACGCCGCTGAGCCTTACCCCAGCTAAGAGCGGAAACGTGTCGTTACAAGCCTTTTATAATATTTTTGTGAAACGAATATAATATTAAGTGTGATGGCATAGCAAAAAAAAAGGAGATTACAAAACAGTAATATTTACTGATATATACATAAATAATCATGTTGGATTTATTCCCTTCTTCGAACTGATCAACAAAATAAATAAATAAAAGGCGATGTTTTACTAAGTTATATTTATTTACTAGAAATAATGAATGAAGTATTTAATAGCATTTATTCTTCAGCGCTTTCAGGAGTTTCGGTTGTTGTAAATGGCTAAGAGATAATATTATCATAAAATTCTTTGAATACGTCGGGAATGTATTGTATTATTTTTTGAACATCATCGATTTTTTTTCGCATTTATTAGTATTTTGAAATTGTATGCCTTTGTTAATACTCCTTAATAATTAATAATTACAGTACAACCTCCCTCATCCGGACACTCGATAATTCGGACTATCCAGTAATCCGGACATTTAAATTTTTCGGACAGTTTAGAAATTTTTTCTCTATAGTCCGAACAAGCGGTCTTTTTTCTCAGTAAATTTTTACGTTATTTTACAGCTAGACAAAATATGTATTTGTGTATGATCAAGAATTAAAGAATGTGTAAAATATTTTATTTTACTTGAGTTTGCGTAAAGTTAAGACGTAAATATGGCACCTGTAAATAAACGACAACATAAAAATATTGAATACAATGGATAGTGGAAAATCAATCCGACAAGTGGCCGAACAATACAGTGTCTCAAAATCGACAATATTTGATATAAAATCAAGAAAAGAAAAAATAAGAAAATGGGTCTCATGCATAAAAACGAGTAAAAGCGCTGAGTTGAAGCAGGTGAGAATTGCTCATAAAGTCGAGATCTATCAAACAGCAACAGCTTTTGCTCAATTTCGTATGCATAAAAAAGAGTTCAAACCAATTGCAATTACTTGAGCAAAGGGAGTTCAAACGTGTAATTGTTATTGAAGTGTAAACATGTCGTCAAGTGAAAGTGAAGTAGAAATAGAACTAAATAATAATAATAATAAAGTAGAAAATGACATTTCTAAATTTTTAGTGGAAAAAATAAAACAAAATAAATATTTATTAGAAAAGAGTCAATTACCAAGTATAAAAAATAAAAAAAAACAAACTATAGAATAATGTGTAAAAGAAATTAAGCAGAAATTTGGAATTGAATTAACGGGGAAAAATATAATAAAAAAAAATAGCTAATATGAAATGTCGTATAAAAAATAAAATAGACATAAATAAAACAGGAAATAAAAAAATTAATTTAAAAAACTGGGAAACTGATTTGTCACAATTGCTTTGTGCTAATTCAAATCCCTCAACAAACAAACTTCCAGGTAAGTGTAACGTTATCGAATTCAAATTTTGTTGTTGATTTACGTTTGATACATTAGAAGAGATATCAGCCGTTGCACTGATAATGATGACCAACCAGTAATATTTTTTTTATTTTATTTTACATTTTGCTATATGTTGTTTATTTTGAAGGTTAACAAAAACTCAACAGCAGTTTTGAGACGCTATGAAACTGATGAGACAAGAGATTTGAATTTTCAAAGTCTGCAGAGGCTTGTTTTGTTAAAACAAAACAATGTCCTTTCTGCAAAAATGCAAATTTTGCAAGAAAAACTTGTGGAAAGAAACTTGCAATTACATGAATTTTGATTTTTATTAATATATATTTAATGCCTGAAATTGAATTACATATATTTTATTTTTGTATAAAACAATGAAATGTATTTACGTTTTTTTATTTTTATAGACCAAAAAAATATTTAAGATTTCCATTTATATTATTTGTATAATAAACTAATTTGATAACAAATTTGCCATCATCACCCTTTTGTTTTTTCCAGCTTCCAGCTAGATATGTTTCGCAACTTCCGCAATAGTTCGCGACACAGTTGATTGATGGACTCCAATATCTGTGGCTATACCATTTTGGAATCCAGGATCGGCACAAAATCTTAAATACAGTTTAATTTTATCATAGTTGTTGAGGGCACCACCACGTGTTTCTTCTGACTCCTCAAAAAAGTAATTAGCCAACCAGCAGATGCTACTATCATCAAACCTATGTATTTATCATTTTATTATTAATTAAATAAAAAATAATAATAATTAAGAATACAAACCTGTACAATTTTTTATCCTCACTTGCTAATTTTTTTACGCTGTTGATAACATTTTGTATTTCTTTGCGGTACAAAATATTCAGCCATGATTCCTTTTTGGTATACGTGGCTGCCCGCTACACGCAAGCATTCAAGTAGGATCTCTGAGATCCCGTTTTGAAAACGGGATCCTTTTTAGTGGACGCGAGTCAACTATAAGGCATGCTCAACAAAATTTGAGCAAGAGCTCACAAAAGAAAGCAAAAGCTTGTTTTTATGCATATGAAAATGAGCACATACTCATCTAACTTAGTTCAAACTGAGCAAGGCGAGTTCAAACGTAAGCAGTGAGTAATAGCAAATTCATCAAATTTTATTATGCATACGACAAGCACCTTTTACTCAAAAAAAACGAGTCAGAGTTCAAGCTTACGTTTTATGCATGAGGCCCAATACATAAGTATGTGTCCATTTATATGTTATACATATGTGCTTATTTTTAAAAGAATTTAAAAATAGAGCTGAAAAATTACATAAAAATATATGTATTCAAACAAAAATAAATTCATATTTTTCAAAATGCATATTTTTGGTTACTTTAGTGTTTCTTTGTTTTCTGTAAATTAATTAAATAAAAATAAATTCTTATGTGTACGTATTTTTCTTTTCGGTAATAAAAATAACACAGCTAGCATTTTTTGAAAATTGTAATCAAATATCTGTTTTTTTCGACTCCACTGCACGATTAAAATAATCATTTACGATATCTCTTTTGAGACAAAAATGAATTTTTTGTGTGAGAAAATGGTACCCTTCATGCGACTCTCCAGAAGGAGTCTTTTCTGACTCGTTTTTCTGATTTCATACAGAGAAAAACAGCGTAAAAGAGAGTCATATTGGAATCATTTGCATGATTATATTATGACTAGACACATTTTGCAAAAGCAGTGTCCAGTATATCAAAACAAATTAAATAACAGAAGAAGGAAAATAGGGTTAACAGAATAAGAACCAAAGAAAATTAAAGTGCTTTATACAAATATACAAGGACTTATTAATAACTTTAGTCAGCTGGAGATACTGGCGGAAACGGAAAAACCAGAGTTTATTATTTTATCAGAGACACATTTGACTGAGGATGTTGGTGAGCAGGAAGTAGCATTGAAAAATTATAATAAAGTTCCGTGTTTATCTAACTCTAGTCGAACAGGAGGTGCAGTCATTTACTATAAAAAAGAGTAGACAATAAACAAACAATTTGAGAAATTTGAGGACTCTAAATATTGGATTTTAGGCTGTACAGCTAAATATAAAGGGACTAATATGACAATTGTAGCGGTATATAAATCACCTAGTAGTAGTATGTCTGACTTCTGTGATATATTTGGAGAAGTAGTTGAGGAAGTTTGTGAACTGAACTGTGATACTTTAATTACAGGAGATTTTAATATAGATTGGTCAAAAGACAGTTTCTATAAACAACAACTCGAGAGACTTTTAAATGATAATTGTAGAGTCTTATACTAGAGTAACGGAAAACACAAGAACTTTGATTGATTATGTAATTACGAATAGTAAAAAAATTACAACACAAAATATTAAAAAATAAATAATTGAAATTGCGATAGAAGTTAACAGTATGGACAAAAAAGATTGTCAAAGGAAAATTGAAATTTTAAGATACAATACGGCAGTATTTAACAGAGAACTCAATGCCATGTTAAGATTTGACGAAACCAAAGATCTTAATGAGAATGTTTTTAATTTTGATAAATGTTTTGAGGTAACGATACAAAAATTTAGTAAAAAAGTTATAGTAAAAGAGCAAGATAGTAATACAGGATGGTTTAATAGGGATTTAAACACAATGAAAAACGAAAAAATTAGAAGATACCAAATAGCAAAATATCTAAATACTACAAAAGCATGATCAAATTATAAATACATTATAAACATATATAAAGTAAATATTGAAAATCAGAAAAACAAATATATAAATGATCAGATAAATAAGGCAAACGATCAAAAACAGATGTGGAAAGATATAAAGAAACTAGTACTTAGAAAAAGTCATACTGTGATAGATTCTGTGATATTTAATGGCGAGAAGGTTCAGAATTATAAACAAATAGCTAATAATTTCAATGAATATTTTGTAAATAGCGTTAGATCAATAAGAGAATCGATAGAAAATGTGCAATATATAGACCAAATCAATATGATGAACATAAATTTTAAATTTAGATTAATAACAATTTTAGAACTTAAGAAAGTTGTAAGAGAATTGAAAGGCAAGCCAGAATATTGCAAAATAACAACTAAAATGATTCTTGAAAACTGGAACACTTCAGGCGTAATTTTACAAAATATAATAAATAAATCATTAGAAACAGGTAAAATCCCCGAAAGTTGGAATATCACCGATAGAAAAAGTAGCTAAGACAGATAAATGTGAAGAATTTAGGCCAATTAACACATTAAAAACATTTGAAAAGATATTGGAGAAGGTGGTTAAGGATCAATTAGAAAAATATATTGAAGACAACTGTCTTTTAACAAAATATCAATCTGGATTTCGAAAAAAATATTCATGTGAAACTGCGCTAAATTATGTAATAAATCAATGGAAATACATAGATAAAAACTTAGACTTTAAGAGAGCTTTTGAAACAATTGATCGGGAAATAATAATACAGAAACTTTACATGTACGGTATAAGAGGTGTCGAATTAGGATGGTTTAAATCATATTTGAGAAATAGAATGCAGAAGACAAAAGTAAATGGTGCCAAATCTCATAGCATAAGAAATGATTATGGTGTCCCACAGGGTTCTATCTTAGGTGCACTCCTTTTCATAATATACATAAATGATATGCCAAATGTTGTACGAAACTGAAGATGAATGTAGAGACGATCTAAATCATGATATAAACAATATAAACAATTTGTTAAAGATGAACAAACTAAAACTTAATGAAAATAAGACAAAAGTTATGGAAATTAATATGAGCAGTGATATACATTTTAAAATTAATAATGAAACAATAGAAAAGGTGAAGAAAATAAAATACCTTGGTTTTATAATAGATAATGAACTAAAATTTAAAGATCATATAGAACACGTTTGCAAAAAATTGGTAAAAAGATTGGATTTTTCAAGAGAATACGAAAGAAACTTTCGATACCAACTGCATTAAATATATATAACACCATAATTAAGCCACATTTTGAATATGGGTCAACGATTTTATATACATGCTGTTTAGAGTCACAAATAGAAAGGATGCAGAAATTGCAAAACAAAGCGATGCGATGTATTTTAAAATGTAGTCGGTATACACCTATGTATTAATTTTATGCTGGACTCACTTAGATGGTTAAATATCAAACAACGATTGCAGACAAATACTTTATACTTTGTACAAAAAATGAAAACAGGAAACGCGCCGGAATACCTATGCGAAAATATTAAATATGTGGGGGAAGTACAACCATATGGTCTACGAAACTCCGAAAACTTCAGGCTGCAGAGAACAACATCAACAGCGATGCAAAGATCACTATTTTACATTAATAGAATGCCAGAATACATAAAAATAGAACGAAATTATTACACATTTAAGAGAGAATGTGTACAATTTTCAACAAACAACCTCATATAATGGAAATTGTAAAATTGAAAATGGATATTGAAAAGTATTTTGAATACTAATAAACTTTATTAAATAAAAAAAATAAAAAAAATTTGTTTTTGTTTTTTTCAACTAGTCGCTCTATAAGCGTTTCTAGTAGTCATTTTGTAAACTTTTTTTAGACCACCAAACTGATTAATCAGTTTTTGATCATCTAAAGGAATCCTAAAAGACTTATTATGCTGATATTATTATTATTATTAATATCTCTATTAGTATTATTGTTAGAGGAATGAGTTGGTATATATGTATGTATATGTATACAACACTTGAATCGAGCAACACTCATTATTTATGATGCTGCTTGTAGTTATTGGCAGTTTTTTATTTATATCTTATTAACTTTATCTTATTTAGCTTTCTTTGATTTGCGAACCATTTTGTATTTTGTCACTTGTAATAAAACTTTTGAACTATAAGCAAGAGTGCAAATAAAGAATTTCATCAATTATAAATACTTTTTACAAAAGTCTTACTATTTATATTATGTATAAAAATAATTTTAATTTCCTGAAGAAGTCACACAAAGGAGTGGCGAAATATTGAAATTAAAAATTAAACTAAAATAAAGAGACCTTAAGCTTAAAAATATCAGAATACAATAATATTTATATTATATATCAATTTCAATTTAATTTATATTATGAATAAATTCTTCTGGTTTCTTGGCCTCTTTTTAATTATTATTATTATTATATTCTGATATTTTTAAGCTTAAGGTCTCTTTATTTTAGTTTAATTTTTAATTTCAATATTTCGTCACTCCTTTGTGTAACTTCTTCAGGAAATTAATTATTTTATTTGATATGAAAAAATATGTTGTTTGTGAAACAAAATTATTTGTCAACAAAATACAAAAAGATTCAAACAAATTTTAAATAAATTTACAATATATGAACAATAATAAAATATTTAAACCTATACATATAAACTTTAATAAATAAAATAAAAAAAATAAAAAAAAATTGTTTTTGTTTTTTTCAACTAGTCGCTCTATAAGCGTTTCTAGTAGTCATTTTGTAAACTTTTTTTAGACCACCAAACTGATTAATCAGTTTTTGATCATCTAAAGGAATCCTAAAAGACTTATTATGCTGACATTATTATTATTATTAATATCTCTATTAGTATTATTGTTAGAGGAATGAGTTGGTATATATGTACATATGTATATGTATACAACACTTGAATCGAGCAACACTCATTATTTATGATGCTGCTTGTAGTTATTGGCAGTTTTTTATTTATATCTTATTAACTTTATCTTATTTAGCTTTCTTTGATTTGCGAACCATTTTGTATTTTGTCACTTGTAATAAAACTTTTGAACTATAAGCAAGAGTGCAAATAAAGAATTTCATCAATTATAAATACTTTTTACAAAAGTCTTACTATTTATATTATGTATAAAAATAATTAATTTCCTGAAGAAGTCACACAAAGGAGTGGCGAAATATTGAAATTAAAAATTAAACTAAAATAAAGAGACCTTAAGCTTAAAAATATCAGAATACAATAATATTTATATTATATATCAATTTCAATTTAATTTATATTATGAATAAATTCTTCTGGTTTCTTGGCCTCTTTTTAATTATTATTATTATTATTATATTCTGATATTTTTAAGCTTAAGGTCTCTTTATTTTAGTTTAATTTTTAATTTCAATATTTCGTCACTCCTTTGTGTAACTTCTTCAGGAAATTAATTATTTTATTTGATATGAAAATACATGTTGTTTGTGAAACAAAATTATTTGTCAACAAAATACAAAAAGATTCAAACAAATTTTAAATAAATTTACAATATATGAACAATAATAAAATATTTAAACCTATACATGCATATATATTTAAAAAACATTTATAAAAAACAATTTTGTAAATCATATATATATATATATATATATATATATATATATATATATGTATATATATATATATATATATATATATATGTATATATATATATATATATATATATATATATATATATATATATATATATGTAATATTTATCAAGCTTGTGGTCGTTTTTTATAATATATTATTTCTTATAATTTTTATTCGATATTTCGTTAACAGCTTGTTAACATCTTCAGGAAATAAAAATTAAAAATTTTATTTTATGTATATATATATATATATATATATATATATATATATAGGTACATATATATATACATATATATATATATATATATATATATATATATATATATATATATATATATATATATATATATATATATATATATACATATATATATATATATATACATATATGTATATATATACATATATGTATATATATACATATATATATACATATATATATATATATATATATATATATATATATATATATGTATTTTAGAATGATTGAGCTCGAGGTCGTTTTTGTAAAAATCGTTATAATTTTTCTATTTTATTCGATATTTCGTCAACAATTTGTTGACATCATCAGGAATAACAATCGAAAATTAAAATTTTCTGTATAAATTGGTTTTGAAATATGACAAAAATTTTTTCGAATATATCTGTTTTCAAAAATATTAACATAAAAACAAAAGCATATATACAGGCTTGTATATATTTATACATGTATACATCAATACATACATGAACGTATACATATATGCATACATGAACATACACAACTACATACAAACATATATACACACACATAGAGAGAGATACAAACACATATGCATGTACATACACATATGCACATACACACACATATATATGAATACATATATATATAAATAACTAACTTAATTACAAATTAATATATTAACATATATACAAATTTACATACATATGTATACAACTAAACATTTACAATATTTAAACTATTCAATCAACATTACAACAAGGATAAGAATTGATTACAGAATAGTGTATATAAATAACATATAAAAATAATGATATGATATAAATATATATACACATGCGCATGCATACACATACACATATATACATATACATGTATACACGCATACACGCATACACACACATACATACATACACATAAATACATACATACATACATAGGAATAAATTCTTTAACCAATTAACATAAATAAACAAATTTTTTTTTTTTTTTATAAAAAATTTAAATTTTACTAACTAAATACCTATAATTCTGTATTTAATTGTAATATTTGAAAATGTTTCAATATTAAATACAGATAACAATTATAATCGGCGCTTAATGTTAGAAATGTTAGAAATAATTCGCACACCTTTATCCCAAAGAATAAATTTTAAGGCAGACACAAAAAAATTAGCACAGAATTATAGGTAGTTAGTTAGTAAAATTTGAATTTTTTATAAAAAAAAAAAAAAAAAAAAAAAAAATTTGTTTATTTATGTTAATTAGTTAAAGAATTTATTCCTATGTATGTATGTATGTATTTATGTGTATGTATGTATGTGTGTGTATGCGTGTATACATGTATATGTATATATGTGTATGTGTATGCATGCGCATGTGTATATATATTTATATCATATCATTATTTTTATATGTTATTTATATACACTATTCTGTAATCAATTCTTATCCTTGTTGTAATGTTGATTGAATAGTTTAAATATTGTAAATGTTTAGTTGTATACATATGTATGTAAATTTGTATATATGTTAATATATTAATTTGTAATTATGTTAGTTATTTATATATATGTATTCATATATATGTGTGTATGTGCATATGTGTATGTAAATGCATATGTGTTTGTATCTCTCTCTATGTGTGTGTATATATGTTTGTATGTAGTTGTGTATGTTCATGTATGCATATATGTATACGTTCATCTATGTATTGATGTATACATGTATAAATATATACAAGCCTGTATATATGCTTTTGTTTTTATGTTAATATTTTTGAAAACATAGATATATTCGAAAAAATTTTTGTCATATTTCAAAACCAATTTATACAGAAAATTTTAATTTTCGATTGTTATTCCTGATGATGTCAACAAATTGTTGACGAAATATCGAATAAAATAGAAAAATTATAACGATTTTTACAAAAACGACCTCGAGCTCAATCATTCTAAAATACTATATATATATACATATATATATATACATATATATTTATATATACATATATATATACATATATATATATATATATATATATATATATATACATATATATTTATATATATATATATATATATATATATATATATACATATATATACATATATATATATATATATATATATATATATATATATATATATGTCTATGTGGTATTCACAAAAATTAATGTGTACTTCAATAGTGCTTTAAAGTAAAAATTTCATAGAAAATTTATTTTAAAGTGTTGATCAAGTCTACTTTATTTTTTGTGAATACTGCTGTAAGTCTTTATCGATGATGTAACACAAATATTTTATTTGATCCACTTTTTCTATTATTTGATTATTTATTTTAAAAATTTCACTGCTTGTGGTATTTATTTCCATAATTTTCGTTTAGTTTAAGTTTATTCATGTTTAGCGAAGCGTTGACATTTCCCATATCCAGTGCAAGGTTGTGATAGCTTCTTGGTTAGATTCTGCCTCCGTAAAAATAAGCGTGTCATCAGCATATAATACTATTTCGCATTTCTACAGCAGATTTGGTATATCATTTATGTATATAATAAATAACAATGCTCCCAGAATAGATCCTTGTGGATCTCCGAAGTCATTAATATTTATACTGGACTTAACGTTGATTACGTTGGTGATTTGTTTTCTGTTTGTTAAATACGATTTAAACCATTGTAGCTCTACGCCTCTCACCCCGTATCTATGTAGCTTTTGCAGAAGAATATTTCTATCAATTGTTTCGAATGCTCTTTTGAAGTACAGAAAAATTGCAACAATTTTATTATTTCTATCTGTTTTTTCCCCATCTGTTTATTAAATAGTTAAGTGCTGTTTCGCATGAAATTTTTTTTCTGAATCCTGATTGGTGTTAATTGGTCGAAATTCTTCGCACTTTCTTGTCTTCGTTACCTTTTCAATTGGTATTACCATTGTTGTTTTCCAATTTTCAGGGAATACTCCGGTCTCTAATGACTTATTAATTATATCGAGCAATGGTTTTCCCGCTATATTCCAACTGTTCAAAATCATATTAATTGATATTTTATTATAGTCTGACTTGTGTTTCATATTTTTACATATTTTTTTCAAATCATTTATGGCTATCGCACGAAATTTAAATTGAGTTTATCACAGGTGTGTTATCGATATATTGCACATTATTTATCGTGTCTCTTATTATTTTAACACTGCTTATAAAATAATTATTGAAGCTATCAGCTATTTTAGAATTTTCGGTTAAATATCACAGATTCTATTGCGTAGTTAAAACAACCCCCATAAATTCATATATTCTAATATTCTTTTATATTTTTTAGAAAAGTATTATTTATTGTTGAAACATTTATGACAAACTAAAACTATATTTTCAATATAATAATTATATCAAACTCATATAACAAAGTTAACTTGATTAAGAATTTTCATTGAAGTTAAAGTATTAAACAATACAGTATTTCCAACAAACACCTCCTCAACGTAAATTCGTAATCAATAATTATTTTTAATATACAACTACACAAATCAACATGTTTTAACAAACTGATATTTTTTTCATTTTAAATTCAAAAAATTACAACATTTCCAATGATTAATATATGACAAACATTTAGTTAATACATCAGCTACATTATTTTCTGTTGAAACATATTTCAATTGAATTTCATTAGCAATATATTTATCCTTAATATAATGATATCTAATATCAATATGTTTGCTTCTTTTCATTGTCATTTGGCTTTTCGTCAAGTATTGAGCTCCTTGGTTGTCACAATTTAAAACAGTTGGATTTCTTATTATATCTTCAAATCTCAATTCCTTTAATAAACTTCTATAGAAACTGTTTTCCTTAGTAGCTTGACACATTGAAATATATTCTGCTTCCATTGAACTTAACGCCACTATGTTCTGCTTTTTCGATTCCCAGCATATTGGACCCCCAGCGAAAAATAGAACAAAACCACTGTACGACTTGCGATCAACAACATTAGAACCCCAGTCTGCATCAGAGTAGCATTTTAAATCACTTCCATTCTTCGAATAACATAATGATAATTCTTTAAACTTTAGATAACGTAAAACATGTTTTGCGGCTATTAAATGTTCTTTGTGCGGATGAGAATTAAACTGAGATAAACTAGAAACCGTGTGAGCAATATCAAGTCTAGTAATTGTAGCTAAATACATCAAACTGCCGATAAGGGATTGATATTCAGTTATATTTATCATATCTTTGCAATATTCTTGATTACATTTTGTTAATATCGTTCCTGCAGAAAACGGTGTTTTAGCTGGTTTACACTCATGCATATTCCATTGTTGCAGCAATTCTTTTATAAAATTTTTCTGATTAATTCTAATACTTCCTCTAGGACTTTCTCTTTCTATTTCCATACCAAGGTAATAATTTGCATAACCTCGATCCACTATTTCCACTTGTAATTTAAGAGTTTCCAATAAATTTTCCATAGTTTTGGTAGAAGAACAAGCTAATAAGATATCATCTACGTATATGGCAATAATAATAATTTCATTGTGATTTCTAGATATGAAAACACAACTATCAGTTTTGCATTGAATAAAACCCATTTCAATCAAAATTTTACTTATTTTATGATTCCATTGCCTTCCAGCTTGCTTAAGACCGTATAAAGATTTTTTTAACTTGCATACTAAATTCTTCTTGCTTTCTTCAATAAACATTTCAGGTTGCTTAATGTAAACTTCATCTTCTAAATCACTGTTTAAATAAGCTGCGACTACATCAACGTGTTTTATTAATAATTCATATTCTACTGCTAATGATAAAATAAGTCGAATGGTAGGATGCCGTATTACAGGTGCATATGTTTCTTTATAATCTTGATCATATTGTTGAAAACATCCTTGTGCTACTAACCTGGCTTTAAATTTTTCAACATTTCCATTAGCTGAATGTTTTCTAGTAAAAATCCATTTTGATCCAATAACATTTTTTCCTATTGGTTTCTCAACAAGTTCCCATGTTCCATTATTTATTAATGAATTATACTCTGTTATCATAGCCTCTTTCCATTTTTTCGATTCACGACTGTTCATTGCTTCTTTCACATTTTTAGGATCACAATCAAAATCATTTATAACATTTAATTGATTATCTTTTTTAAATATTTTTCGAGGTCTTCCCGGATTTCCAGTTCTTAGTAGTGATGGTCTACCTCTCTTACGTTTACCTTCAGTTTGATTTTCAGATTCATTATCAAATGAATTTTCAAAACCATAAAATTCTGATTCCTCATCACTAATGCAATCTTCTTCATTCGTCTGTGTATTACTTTCGATATCTAGATCTGTACTTCTTTCAATATTTTCACCATTTTCTTGATTCAACCCATGAGATAAATTTTTATTGTTATTAAATATTGAAAATTCTAAAATGTCATCATAATTAGCATTGTTTTCATCATTTTTCTCATTTACAAACTCGTTTTAAAAAAATTTTACATCTCTGGCAATAACTACCATTTTAGTTTTATCATCGTATAAACGATAACCCTTTGTATTACATTGATAACCAACAAATGAATATATATTACCTTTCGTATCTAATTTAGAACGATTAGGTTTCTTGTTCAAAACAACAGCTTTGCTTCCAAATATTTTAAAATAAGACACACATGGTTTTCGTCCAGTCCATCTTTCATAAGGGGTAATATTTTCTAACACTTTAGTTGGCGATCGATTTTTAATATGAACACCAGTATTAATAGCTTCAGCCCATAATGATTTCGGTAATTTCGAATCTTCAAGCATACAACGAATCATTTCAACCAACGTTCTATTTGCCCTTTCTGCTATACCGTTCTGTTGCGGTGTATAGCATACGGTAGTTTCATGCAAAATACCATTTTTCTCCAAAAAATCATTAAAATTTCGATTTACATATTCCTTATCATTATCACTTCTTATACGTTTTACTTTGCAACCAGTTTGTTTTTCAGCCATTGCAAGGTATTGCTTAAACACATCAAAAAATTCGGATTTACTTTTCAGCATGTACACTGTAACATAACGGGAATAATCATCTATAAACGTTATAAAATATGACGCCCCGCCTTGTGATTTAACCCTCATTGGTCCACAGATATCTGTATGTATCAATTCCAATAGATTATTTGAGTGTGTTGTTCCAATTTGTTTGAAAGGTTTGACAGACATTTTACATAATGCACATGTTACACATTTATATTCATTAGGTATACTCCCTTTTAAACCACGTACCAAATTATTTCTTTGTAATTTTTTAAGATCGTTAATATTTAGATGACCAAATCGCCTATGTCATAAATTATATTTAAAATCTTCTTCAGTTAACATTAAATGATTAACTTTGTTTGATTTTATTGTGTATATACCATTTACTGCGAACGTTTTAAATTGAAATTCTCCATTTTTAATAACATCTACTTTATTTTTACAAAAATTTACTGAATATCCTTTTTCTGTCATTTTACTCATTGATAAAAAATTTGACTTTATATTTTTTACGTACAAAACATCTTTTAAGGTATAGAATTTGTTAAAAAAAATTTACCTTGACGTCTCCAATTCCATTTACTTTGAATTTATCACCAGAAGCCAGAATTACATTGCTGTTATATTCTTTTATAAATGAAAATGCATTACTATTACCACATACATGTGACGATGCTCCACTATCTAGAATCCATTCATCTTGAGTTTCATTATTCATACAAGAATTGATTAAAAGCATAGCACTATTATCATTTTTGGCATTATTTTTAAAGAAACATTTTGATTTTATATGACCTATTTTTCCGCATGCAAAACATTTTAACTTTTTTCTCTCATTTTGATCATATTTATTTGTTGGATTATTATTTTTCGAATTTCTATTCTTGTCATTAATTACAAATATTTGTTCCTTACCAGTGTTTTCACTCCTTCTCTGCTCTTCCTCCAAAATTTTATTTTTAAGTTGATCTAATTTAGGTATTGTATCTCTGCTTTCTATTGCAACTACAAAATTTTCTAAATCTTGTGGTAAGCTACATAATAAAAATATTGACAATAACTCGTCAGGGAAATTAACATCAACGTTTTTCAAATCTTCGATTAAACAACAGAATTTATTTATTTGTGGTCCAAACTTTTCGTAAGATGTAAACTTAAATCTTACTAATTGTTTAAATAAGTTCACTTTCCTTGAAGGATTTTTTGCTTGATAAATATTTTTCAACTTACTCCAAGCGTCCTTTGCAGTTTTAGAATCCTTAATATGGATTAACTCAGTAATTCTCACCGCTAACGTTATTGTTGCAAGAGCTTTGTTATCTCTTATTTGCCATGAATTTTTTTCTTCTTGAGTTGCCGTCACGCTTAAATTTGTTTCTAGAACATCCCACAAATCTTGAGTAATCAGGAGACTTCGCATCTGAATGCACCATGTTGCATAATTTTCTGGATTTAGTTTTTCAATTTGAAAATTTGAATTTGCCATCTTTTCTATGTTTTTCTTTATTACTTTTCAGAACTCAACGTTCTGGGGTCATAACTTTTGTAGAATTATATTCTAATATTCTTTTATATTTTTTAGAAAAGTATTATTTATTGTTGAAACATTTATGACAAACTAAAACTATATTTTCAATATAATAATTATATCAAACTCATATAACAAAGTTAACTTGATTAAGAATTTTCATTGAAGTTAAAGTATTAAACAATACAGTATTTCCAACTTTTCAAATAATGTTGCACCCACAAGTCTTTTTGTACCGCACAGAAATATATGATAACTATCACAATCGACGCGCATTTTTGTAAGCTTTCGATTGCAGGTAGCGGCGTTAGCAAAGTTATACTTTTTAAGTTATAAGCAAATAGTTAAAACAACCGCCATAAATACGTGCCATATATACTATCATAAACACACGTGCTTTTGTGTCCACTCTCGAAATTGTAAACAACACTAAAAGTCTTGGTGCAATCAGCTGTTAATCTGTTTTTAATAACATACATACAAAAAGTCTTGTTTTCTTAGAATCCAAATCTTGTTTTCTTCACGGCGATTAACTCCTTTTCAGACATCTTCAAGTATCGATGTGAAGAAGACATACTCTAGCATCATACCGTACTGAACAGTCGTATGTAAAAGTAAAAAAGTAGTGAGGGCCTTTAACATGTACTGAGGTGCAAAAAGTCCTAACTGCGAATATTTCCAACCAAAAATTCAAATAATCATGGCGGTTTAAGGATACACTTAAAAAATTGCTTGGCCGAAACATGATATATATACACATATATATATATATATATATATATATATATATATATATATATATATATACACATATATATATGTATATATATACATATATATATATATATATATATATATATATATATATACACATATATATATGTATATATATACATATATATATATATATATATATATATATATATATATATATATATATATCATACATATATATATATATATATACAGTGTTGGACAATACATATTGGACTAGATTGGTACAATTGATCAATCAACGAAATCTATGAAACTATTTATGATATGTAAGAACAATTGCGCTGAAAATGTAATAAAATAGCTAAGTTTGAAAAAATGAACAAGTTAGGTTTCACAAATTTTTTAAAATAAAAAATTTATTAAATGAAAAACTAAAAAGTCGAAAATTCAAATGACAAAACATATTGGACAAAACAATAATATTAATATTTTGTAGAAAATCCTTTGTTTTCCAGTACGGCTTTGCACCTTTTTGGCATGGAAGCGATAAGGTTATCTATTATGTTTGAATCAATGTTTTTCCAAGCAACTGAAATGGCCTCGAACAGTTTATTTTTATCTCCACCTATACCGTCACGATCTACCCTCTTATTCACAATTTCCCACAGATTTTCAATCGGGTTAAGATCTGGGGATTGTGCCGGCCACTTCATAACGTTGATTTTTTCCGTTTGAAACCACTCTTTGACACACTTGGCAGTGTGCTTCGGGTCATTGTCTTGTTGGAATTGCCATGACAGGGGCAAATTACACTCAGCGTAGGGCAACATGGTATTTTTCAGAATGTCTTTGTACATGAACCTATCCATTATTCCATTTATTCTATAAAGAGGTCCGACGCCATTACCAGAAAAACATCCCCAGACCATTACGCTTCCGCCCCCGTGTTTCACAGTCCCTTTACAGTATAAAGGATCCAATCTTTTATTTACTGGCCTACGTATTCGAATATTTCCGTCCGAATTTTTCAAATTATATTTCGATTCGTCCGAAAATAAAACTGTTTTCCACTTGTTTACGGACCAGTTAATGTGCTCTTTAGCAAATTTTATACGGGCAAGTCGGTTTTTTTTGGAAATGAATGGCTTCTTTGCAGCACGATAACTTTTAAGTCCAGCATCACAAGCTCTTCTCTGAACTGTCCTGGTACTTACTTTAAGGTTAAGTGCATTTACAACATCAACAGCGGACTTTTGGGGATGTTTTTTAAGTTCCCTGACAATTCTTGAGTCATCTTTGGTTGTTGTGCACCTTGGCCGGCCACCACTGTGTATAGTTTCAACTCTGCCCGAGGTTTTAAAAGTTTTTATGATAAAACTAACAGATTGTTTTGGCAATGAAAACTTTTCACAAACTTCTTTTTGGGATAAACCATTTTGAATATTTTGAATAATCAATTTTTTAAAGTTAGCACTGTATTTTGTTCGAGCCATTCTTAAATAATAATTAAAACAAACTCAAATATACTAAATTTCTCACCTTTTATTTCGTTATTGTCTATCTCCTCTTTATTGATACCACCGAACAAATGTCAAGTGCATTATTTTATAAACAAATTCACGCTAGTATTTACTTGTAACAATATTCTCACTTTGGAATTATAACGGAACATTTACAGTTTGATTTTGAGAGTATTGTAATTAGTCCAATATGTTTTGTCGCATGCATTTTTCACAGCATCATACATCTGACGTTGATACGGGAAGGTAAAACAACAACAAAACTCTAATTAATACTTTTTTTGTTTGCTTAATTCCTAATGTTTAATAATCGTTATTGGAAAATATGATAACAGAATTTATATTGATAATCTAAAAGAATATGTGCAAATATCTGGGTCCTTTTTTCCAGTCCAATATGTATTGTCCAACACTGTATATATATATATATATCATACATACATATATATATATATATATATATATATATATATATATCATACATATATATATATATATATATGTTTACATCACGCAACACACACACATATATATATATATATATATACGCAAACACACACACATATATATATATATATATATATATATGTATATATATATATATATATATATATATATATATATATATATGTATATATATATATATATATAGATCTACATATATATATATGTATATTAGAGCGTCTCGCCATATAGGCAAGAAAAAAAAAGTTCGCCGTACACCACCGAATACGAAGTAATGTTGTAAGACATTTTCAAAACAAAATTTTAATTTTTTTTGCCGAAAGTAGGGGTCGCCAAAATACATTTTTCGTTATATCTTCGGCATTTACAGTCGGATCTCAAAGTGTGATATATCGATGTTTTTGTCTCAAAGAGACCAATGTTTTGCTTTAATAGTCAATGGTATTTTGTTTCCCGTTCTAGTATTTACCCACCAGATCTCATTTTCTACCACCCTAATGTACCACCCTAATAGCAGAAAATTAAAGCCCGCAAAAAATCATTAAACTTTTGTTAAAGAAGTTTTTCGATAGTTCCAACAGAAGTGTTAAAAAAATATAATTTATGTTTTTTGCCGAATGTAGGGGTTGACTTTTTAAACAGTTATCATATATTCGGTATTCACAGTCGGATTTTATAGTATTATATATCGATGTTTTTGCCTAGTATCTTCTTTTTTAAATAGTGATACACTCTTTTCGAACTTTCCATAATATCTGTACCAATACAATAAAAATTCAAAGATCTGTGTATATTAAAACAATTTTATTTAATCATATTTTGAAATGACCCAAGTTGGCTATATTTTTCACGGCTTTCGAGCTTGGAAAAAATGTGGCCTAGGCGTTGCTCATCGGTAACAGCCATGGCAGACTCATGTACTACATGAACAAAACGCTCGGTGTTTTGAGAATGGCACGGATATTTTGTGAAATTAATTAAGGTTAGTCAACAAAACTATCAAACAAAGTTGTTTTTCTTGTGCTACCTGGTATCTCGATTATTTCTTTTGAAAACTGTAATGCTTCCAGCTGGTCTTGCATATAGAACTGCAAGCACGGCGGCTCAGTCAATTCAAATTTGGTCCAATTGATCATAAATTAAGAACAATCTATTCCACTCATTTACATTGTATTCGAATTTATATTTTACCATTTTGTAGTAATCATTCAGAAGCTTATCCAAACTTTTACGAACACCACTTACCGACATTACTGGAATGCCTGCGCGCTGCCACAAAATGATGATACCTCTCAAAACTTCTTGTTTAAAAGCACCCAGCTTTCGAATTCTACCAGCGTTATGCCGAAGATGTAAAAAGAAATTAATAACATCACCCTTAGTTGGTAATTTAGTGTTGTTTAATTCACTGATATTAAAAGACATTTTTTAGTTTATTTAAATTAATTCTTGACACGACACGATTAAATATTGATAATTCCAACAGATATTTCATGGATAATACAAAAATAAATAAACTATGAGAGTAATAACGGTACTACTTCCATTATTAGAGGATTTAAACTAACTCGAATTTACTTAATCTCCCGTTAACGTCTAACCGAAAGATGGATTTCCGGGTATAAAATTTTGTACGAAAAATTTCAAATCAATTTCAAATCAATTTAAAATCACATTTCCTAGGCTCGACAAAAAACATGAATTTTTTTCTTATAGATCTACCGGAATTATGGAAATATTTCATAAGAACAGTCTTAACTATTAGAACGGTTATATTGAGGTCAATGAATATTAAAGATGACCATTGGTCTCCTCGAGACAAAAACATCGATATATCGCACTGTGAGATCCGACAGTAAATACAGAAAATCTGACAAAAATACTCAAAAAGGTAACCCCTACATTCGGCAAAAAACAGAAATTGTATTTTTTAACAGTTCTGTTGGAAATATCGAAAAACTTCTTTAATAAAAGTTTAATGATTTTAATTTTCTGACAATAGGGTGGTACATTAGGGTGGTAGAAACTGAGATCTGGTAGGTAAATACTAGAATGAGATATTTGAGGTTAATGACTATTAAATCAAAATATTGGCCTCCTCAAGACGAAAACATCGATATATCACACTTTGAGATCCGACTGTAAATGCCGAAGATATAACGAAAAATGTATTTTGGCGACCCCTACTTTCGGCAAAAAAAATTAAAAAATTTTTTTTGAAAATGTCTTACAACATTACTTCGTATTCTGTGGTGTACGGCGAACTTTTTTTTTTCGAGACGCCCTAATGTATATATATATATATATATATATATATATATATATATATATATATATATATATATATATATATATATATATATACATATATATATATATATATATATATATATATATATATATATACATGTATATATACATGTATACATATATACATATATATATATATATATATATATATATATATATATATATATATATATATATATATATTTTTTTTTTTTTATTCATGGGATGAATGGGATGAAATCAAAGAAAGACCCTGGCAGTGATGGTGTTTGCCAGGAGTGCGAGACTTTAACACGCTAAAACACCCCTTTACACTGACCCAAAACCTTTCCCTGTGGTACTGCCGTAAGGCTTTACATCACAGGGTGGGAATAGATCCTAGACCTAATCTAACCTAAAGAGATTCTTCTGCGAATCTCTTCTAACCTACGAAGTTCTAATAGAACGAATTTTGCAAAATTGCACACACGTCCAGTTGTACAAAGATTCCAACATGGTTGGAACTATGTTGTCCGGCCTAATTCTACGCCCTAAATCTGCTTCTAAGCACTCTCTTCTACTATTGAATCGTGGACAGATGAAGAACACATGTTCGGCATCTTCCACGACATTACCATCACAGCTCGGACAAAACGGAATACTGTCATGTCCGAAACGGTACAAGTACGACCTGAAGCAACTATGTCCAGTCAAAAACTGTGTAATATAGTAGTTCAAGTCACCGTGCTTTCTTGATAACCATGTACTGATGTCAGGTATCAGTGAGTAAGTCCATCTTCCCTTATCAGTCGCTGTCCATCGTGCCTGCCACTTACGTAGGCACAAATCTGTCACACCATTTGCACTGTCCGAT
Organism: Linnaemya tessellans; assembly: GCA_951800035.1. NCBI lineage: Eukaryota > Metazoa > Arthropoda > Insecta > Diptera > Tachinidae > Linnaemya > Linnaemya tessellans. The sequence goes on from OX637532.1 coordinate 80,742,102, forward strand.
ATCGCCTCTAATTCGATGGGCATCATACCGGCAATGACAAAAGCTGCCTCGTCGGACACAGTTCGGAATGCGCTACATACTCGCAGGGCGGCCAGCCTATACACAGGGGATATCAGATTCACATACGTAGAATATCTCAGTGAACCTGACCATATAGGGGATGCATATAGGATAATGCTTTTAACTACACTAGAGATCAATTTCCTCTGCAGATATTTCGGACCTCTTGTATTTGGCATGATCCGGGATAAAGCTGAGCAGGTCTTCGATGCTCTGGCACCTATATACTTAAAGTGCTCATGAAAAGATAGACGTGTGTCAATCATGACTCCAAGGTATTTTAGACATTCCCTGGATTCTATGCTACACGTACCAATATTAAGCCTAATGGTTTCCCTACGTTTCCGACTACTAATCAGAACCGCCTCTGTTTTATGGTCAGCTAGAGCTAGACCCATTGACCTGAGCCAAGACCTAACGATCTGAATACTGGCATTTGCAATGGTTTCCGCCTCTAGCAACTCTTTTGCTTCACATACTAACGCTATGTCGTCTGCGAATCCAACTATCTTTGCCTTCTCAGGTAGATTTAACCTCAATACTCCATCGTACATGACGTTCCACAGTAGTGGGCCAAGTACTGATCCTTGAGGCACACCGCCAATTATCTGGCGTCTCCTAGTACCTTTATCGGTGTCATAAACTAGCTCTCTATTTCGGAAATAATCCTGTATAATTGCCAGTAAATACCCTGGGATGTCTAATCTTGCTAAGGCTTCAACAATACGTCCCCAGTTTGCCGTGTTGAAGGCGTTCTTTACGTCTAGGGTTACGACTACACAATACTCCTTAGTTCCATTTCTCCACCGCTCCCCTTGGATAGCCCTAGCAGCAGTTTCTACTACAACCTTGATAGCATCCACTGTTGATCTTGCTTTCCTGAAGCCATATTGGTTATTTGATAAACCATTCTTAGCTTCAACACAGCCTTCCAATCTTCTACAGATTATACTTTCTAGCAGTTTCCCACTCGTATCTATCATACACAGTGGACGATAAGAGGAGGGGTCGTCTAGCGGCTTATTATCCTTGGGTAACAGTACCAGCTTTTGTCTTTTCCACATTGTTGGAAAAATTCCCTGGCTCAAGCATGCGCTTATTACCTTCAAGAAGTACTCAGGGTGGAGTTTGACAGCTTCTTTTAGCACCATATTTGGAATACAATCTAAGCCTGGTGCCTTATTGTCTTTAAATTTCGAGACAGCGCCTTCTATCTCGGAAATCGTAACCGGAGGAATATCGGAAAATGCAGCCGAATAGCTGTTTTGCCACGTAGGAATTTCCTGTTGGGGAAAGAGATGATCTACAATTCCCCTGAGAATAGGCTCCTCTCTTGGCGGCGATGGACCAAGACATTTAAGTCTCTTGGTTACCAGTTTATATGCAAGGCCCCAAGGATTACCATCTAATTCCTCACATATATTAAGGAAACAGCTGCGCTTACTCCTACGTATTGCAATCTTCAACGCTTTCCTTTTATCCTTATATATTTGATGGTGTACACTGTTCTCTAGACTACCTCGCGTCCTTGTATACTGCCTTCGGGAGGTTATGCACTCCGAACGCAACCTAGCAATTTCACCATTCCACCAGTAAACTGGAGGCTTATTTGGTGACCTTTTACGCTTCGTCATGCTCACATTACACGCACTCGTTATATGGCTCACTAATTGTTCTGCCATATCTTCAGCCGAACCATTCAGTTGCATGTTCTCCATACAAGCTGCGAAGATATCCTTATCAAAGGTATTTATCTTCCAGCCTGTCAAGTCTCGTGCTTGTACAGCCACATGGTGCTGTTCATCTTGTACATCTATGATTATAGCGCTATGATCGCTATGAGTATAAATGTCAGATATTCTCCAGTTCACCTGGCTTGTGATGCTGCTACTGGCAAACGTAATGTCAATTACCGAACCAGCATCACCTCGTCTGAAAGTTTGTTCAACCCCATTATTCATGAGTACAACGCTCAATGCAGAAAAGGCTTCCAAGAGCACTCTACCTCTTGCATTCGTCAAGGGGCAGCCCCATTCAACAGCCCACGCATTAAAGTCACCTGCTATTATGACTGGGTTCTTGGTGGCTGCATCTGTTACTATATTATCAACTATGCTTCGAAAGTCCTCTATAGAATACCTAGGGGGAATATAGCAGCTGTACAATGTGATACCAGAGATAGTGGCTCGGGCATACCCACATTGTGATGTTATTCTATCCCGTAGTGTTAAGGTGCTGGTGTTCCATATCGCCGATGTATCCGTGTTATCAGAAACCC
>OX637532.1:80749439-80791939 GCA_951800035.1 Linnaemya tessellans
AATTGGGATTTTCCCTTAATTCTTTGTATTTATTTTTAATTTTAATTAAATCGCCAGTATCTTCGCAATACATTCCAATATCTTGCTGATTGATAGACTCAGATAATATTTTCACTATTATCTGCTCCGTATAATTCGCATAGGAATAAGTCATTCTAGTCTTAACGAATATAAAATTCTTTTCGGTTTTATTTTCGTCATTGTGTTTGTATGACAATTTGGTATTTAAACGATTGTAGAGGTCTTTGAGATATTAGAAAATGGTCACTGCTGTCTTCATCAGCTGAATGTACGGTAGGTGATACACTGCGTCCTCCAACATCTTCAAAAGTTTCCCTCTTCTCAGGAAAGTTGTGTATTTTTCTAAGATAGTCTTGTAAACATCGTGGTCTTGATAACCTCTTATTACAAATTTTACATTGTAGGTTCCCATCAGTATGCATTTTCATATGCAAGGTTAGACTTTTCCACAAACATTACATTCGAATCTAGAGGGTTTTCCCTCGAATTTGTTTATTTCCCTAAATCTGGATAATGCGTCTGCGTCTTTGTTATCATTATCTTGCACATGTTCCATGTCAAACTCATATTCATTGAGTTTTATTTTCCAACACACAAGCTTAGAGTTAAGTTCCTTTAGGTTCGCCAACCAAATTAAAGGTTTATGGTCTGTACGTAATTGAAATTTTCTTCCGTACAATGGCTAGTAACTCTTTCTCTATGGTTAAATAATTAATCTCATGTTGATTAAGAGTTCGTGATGCAAACGCAATTGGACCTTTGGATTGAGACAAAACTGCTCCCAATGCGTAGTTGCTTGCATCCGTCGTTAGTTGAAACTGTTCCTCCATGTCTGGATATCTTAGTACCATATCCGATATGAGAATTGCTTTAAGTTCTTGCGAAGGATTGTTTATAATCCTTATCATTTACGTTGATTTTAGAATCCTTCTTCAGTCGAAGTGTCATAGGTTTTGCTATTTTAGCATAGTCGGGAATAAATTTTCTATAAAACCCGGTTAATCCTAAAAAGCTTTGGATCTGCGTAACCGTCTTGGGAATGGTATATTTTCTAATCGCGTCTACCTTGTCCGGATTGGGTTTTACACCATCGCTAATGACAACATGTCCCAAAAATTCGGTTTCTTTTTTTTAAATCGCTTTTGTTCAATGAAACTTTCAAATTCGCTTCTCTCAGGGTTTGGAATATTTTTTCCAAATTTACGAGATGTTCCTGCAAGGATGTTGAGAAGATGAGTATATCATCCATATATATTATAAAAATTTTGTTGATGTTCCTTAAGAACGTTGTTCATCATGCGTTGAAATGTCGCAGGGGCATTTTTAAGCCCAAACGGCATTCTAATGAACTCATAATGTCCATTGTGAGTAGAAAAAGCCGTCTTCTCACGATCATCTGGGTCAACTTCAATTTGGAAAAAACCTTTCGTAAGGTCCAAAGTGGAGAAATAATTTGCGCGACCCAGCTTGTCATGTCTTCAATACGTGGGATTGGATACTTGTCCTCCTTTGTAACCATATTAAGTTTTCTGTAATCAATAACGATTCTCCATTCTTTATTTCCTAATTTGTCTTCTTTCTTGGGTACAACCCAAATAGGTGCGTTATATGGTGACCTACTATACTCGATAATGCCTTGGGCTAACATTTCTGTTATTTGTCTTTCCACTTCTGTAGTGTGTACATGTAGATACCTGTATGTTTTCACGTAAATTGGCCCTGATAGTCCGGTGTCTATTTTGTGTTTAATTTCGTTTGTAAAGAAATCATTACCTTTTTTTTAAAAAATGTCACTATTACGTTGGATTAAAATTTGTAATGCTTTCTTTTCTTCTGAATTTAAATGTTCTGTCCTTAGGTGACATTCTGATCCTAAAGTATCTATATTATAAAGCTTCGGTAAATTTTCCAGTTCTTCTGTCCATCTGTTATCTGTTTCTTTTCTCCCTCATAATGAATTTTAAAAATTTTTCCGTTAAGGAGTAACGTATTATTATCATAGTTTATAATAGCGTTATTTTCTTTTAATGTATTGTGACCCTAAATGCCGTCAAAAAATTTATGAAATGCAAAAAGTTTAAAAATTGTTTGTAATTTCAAGGGTATACTTAAGTGTTCCGTTGGTATAACTCCGTCATGTGTAACGGTGATAGTCCCCGCTGCTGTTTTAATCTCTGTCGCGGTTTTCAGTCTTTTAATAAATTGAGGTGGGCAATGGTTCTGTTTAAGTAAATTTTCGGTTGATCCCGTGTCGATCAAAAGTCGTAAGTTTCTGGTTGGGTTTCTGAGTAGGAGATATGGTAACCCGAAGTTTGAGGTGAGGCCATTGACCGAAAATTTAGTCTTTCATTTATATTATTATCATAACTTATATTAGTGTTAGTATTGTTATTCTTACTAGGAGTCCGTGATCTTCGTTGATCATCTCCCTGTTGATAATGGTTTTGTCTTCTAGTTTGTTGGGATGCATCAATATCCATGGGTTCCGATCTTAATTGATGATTTTGTTGCCAGTTGCTTCGATGAGGTGTTAACTGTTGCTGTTGTTGGTTCCTTGGTTCGAATTGTTGATTATTTTGTGGATAGTACATTTTTGTTCTCCAGCTCTGTTGTGGTTGTTGGTTGTTGTTTTTTGTTTGTCGATGATGAGTTTTATGACTTCTGTTGTCATGTTTTTGTTTTATTTTTTTTTATTTATTTATTTATTTATTCATTCATTTCATTCGTAGTTACATAAATTCCGCAAAGCTTAGAAGCTTGTCTGCAGAGAGTGTTTGTAAATATGCATTGTATTTACAAGTTATGCTTAAACATGTGATACATTATAAGACTAGGTTTAGATTCTTGTATAGTTTTATAAATATAGTACTATTTACATATAGATATTTATTATATAAAATTTTTAAATTCATAGCGGTATATCTTATGCATTACATATGTATATTTAATTATATAAAACAAATTTTGAGTGAAAATAATGAGATTTTTGAAATTTTTAGCTTGGCTTGTTTTATGATTACTGATTTTTGGCTTCATTTATTGTGTACTTATTAAGTGTTTTTTTATTAAATAATTTCTTTTTGCATCATTTGTTGTGTTGATTATGTTGACTGGAAGTTTGTTAAATATTGTTGGTAATGTTACGGATAGTATGTGTGTGAAGATAAATATGCCGAGTTAAATATGTTTTGACGTAAGCCGTTACGTCATTACATATTTAGCTTTGGAGTTAAATATAGTATGTTATGAAGTAAAGAAAAAGTTTATCCAATAAAGCAAATATGTTATTTAAAATGAATTTTTAAACATTTTTAATAGTATTAAACTCCAATATGATAATAATTAATAAAATAGTCAAAATATCCGTTTTATAAAACTGCAATCTTGCATGTTCTTGGAGGGATTTTGGCCAATGTGGCCAAATAAGGAGTTGGCATGCATGGCTACCATATAGGAAATGATTATTGGACTGCATTCTATCAAACAAAACAGCTGTGATAGCTGAATTGAGTTTGTGAAAAATTTTACAGGCCATCAAAGTTCAATTTTGTTCTACTATATGACGTTCTTGGAGGGATTTTGGCCAATGTAGCCAAATAAGGAGTTGGCATGCATGGCCACTATATAGGAAATTATTATTGGACTATATTCTATCAAACAAAACAGTTGTGATAGCTGAATTGAGTTTGTGAAAAATTTTACAGGCCATCAAAGTTCAATTTTGTTCTACTACATGACGTTCTTGGAGGGATTTTGGCCAATGTAGCCAAATAAGGAGTTGGCATGCATGGCCACTATATAGGAAATTATTATTGGACTGCATTCTATCAAACAAAACAGTTGTGATAGCTGAATTGAGTTTGTGAAAAATTTTACAGGCCATCAAAGTTCAATTTTGTTCTACTACATGACGTTCTTGGAGGGATTTTGGCCAATGTGGCCAAATAAGGAGTTGGCATGCATGACCACCATATAGGAAATGATTATTGGACTGCATTCTATCAAACAAAACAGTTGTGATAGCTGAATTGAATTTGTGAAAAATTTTACAGGCCATCAAAGTTCAATTTTGTTCTACTATATGACGTTCTTGGAGGGATTTTGGCCAATGTAGCCAAATAAGGAGTTGGCATGCATGGCCACTATATAGGAAATTATTATTGGACTATATTCTATCAAACAAAACAGTTGTGATAGCTGAATTGAGTTTGTGAACAATTTTACAGCCCATCAAAGTTCAATTTTGTTCTACTACATGACGTTCTTGGAGGGATTTTGGCCAATGTGGCCAAATAAGGAGTTGGCATGCATGACCACCATATAGGAAATGATTATTGGACTGCATTCTATCAAACAAAACAGTTGTGATAGCTGAATTGAATTTGTGAAAAATTTTACAGGCCATCAAAGTTCAATTTTGTTCTACTATATGACGTTCTTGGAGGGATTTTGGCCAATGTAGCCAAATAAGGAGTTGGCATGCATGGCCACTATATAGGAAATTATTATTGGACTATATTCTATCAAACAAAACAGTTGTGATAGCTGAATTGAGTTTGTGAAAAATTTTACAGGCCATCAAAGTTCAATTTTGTTCTACTACATGACGTTCTTGGAGGGATTTTGGCCAATGTGGCCAAATAAGGAGTTGGCATGCATGGCCACTATATAGGAAATGATTATTGGACTGCATTCTATCAAACAAAACAGTTGTGATAGCTGAATTGAGTTTGTGAAAAATTTTACAGGCCATCAAAGTTCAATTTTGTTCTACTACATGACGTTCTTGGAGGGATTTTGGCCAATGTGGCCAAATAAGGAGTTGGCATGCATGACCACCATATAGGAAATGATTATTGGACTGCATTCTATCAAACAAAACAGTTGTGATAGCTGAATTGAATTTGTGAAAAATTTTACAGGCCATCAAAGTTCAATTTTGTTCTACTATATGACGTTCTTGGAGGGATTTTGGCCAATGTGGCCAAATAAGGACTTGGCATGCATGGCCACCATATAGGAAATGATTATTGGACTGCATTCTATCAAACAAAACAGTTGTGATAGCTGAATTGAGTTTGTGAAAAATTTTACAGGCCATCAAAGTTCAATTTTGTTCTACTATATGACGTTCTTGGAGGGATTTTGGCCAATGTGGCCAAATAAGGAGTTGGCATGCATGGCCACCATATAGGAAATGATTATTGGACTGCATTCTATCAAACAAAACAGTTGTGATAGCTGAATTGAGTTTGTGAAAAATTTTACAGGCCATCAAAGTTCAATTTTGTTTTACTATATGACGTTCTTGGAGGGATTTTGGCCAATGTGGCCAAATAAGGAGTTGGCATGCATGGCCACCATATAGGAAATGATTATTGGACTGCATTCTATCAAACAAAACAGTTGTGATAGCTGAATTGAGTTTGTGAAAAATTTTACAGGCCATCAAAGTTCAATTTTGTTCTACTATATGACGTTCTTGGAGGGATTTTGGCCAATGTGGCCAAATAAGGAGTTGGCATGCATGGCCACTATATAGGAAATTATTATTGGACTGCATTCTATCAAACAAAACAGTTGTGATAGCTGAATTGAATTTGTGAAAAATTTTACAGGCCATCAAAGTTCAATTTTGTTCTACTATATGACGTTCTTGGAGGGATTTTGGCCAATGTAGCCAAATAAGGAGTTGGCATGCATGGCCACTATATAGGAAATTATTATTGGACTATATTCTATCAAACAAAACAGTTGTGATAGCTGAATTGAGTTTGTGAACAATTTTACAGCCCATCAAAGTTCAATTTTGTTCTACTACATGACGTTCTTGGAGGGATTTTGGCCAATGTGGCCAAATAAGGAGTTGGCATGCATGGCCACCATATAGGAAATGATTATTGGACTGCATTCTATCAAACAAAACTGTTGTGATAGCTGAATTAAGTTTGTGAAAAATTTTACAGGCCACCAAAGTTCAATTTTGTTCTACTACATGACGTTCTTGGAGGGATTTTGACCAATGTGGCCAAATAAGGACTTGGCATGCATGGCCACCATATAGGAAATGATTATTGGACTGCATTCTATCAAACAAAACAGTTGTGATAGCTGAATTGAGTTTGTGAAAAATTTTACAGGCCATCAAAGTTCAATTTTGTTCTACTATATGACGTTCTTGGAGGGATTTTGGCCAATGTGGCCAAATAAGGAGTTGGCATGCATTTCCACTATATAGGAAATTATTATTGGACTATATTCTATCAAACAAAACAGTTGTGATAGCTGAATTGAGTTTATGAACAATTTTACAGCCAATCAAGGTTCAATATTGTTCTACTACATGACGTTCTTGGAGGGATTTTGGCCAATGTGGCCAAATAAAGAGTTGGCATGCATGGCCACCATATAGGAAATGATTATTGGACTGCATTCTATCAAACAAAACAGTTGTGATAGCTGAATTGAGTTTGTGAAAAATTTTACAGGCCATCAAAGTTCAATTTTGTTCTACTATATGACGTTCTTGGAGGGATTTTGGCCAATGTGGCCAAATAAGGAGTTGGCATGCATGGCCACCATATAGGAAATGATTATTGGACTGCATTCTATCAAACAAAACAGTTGTGATAGCTGAATTGAGTTTGTGAAAAATTTTACAGGCCATCAAAGTTCAATTTTGTTTTACTATATGACGTTCTTGGAGGGATTTTGGCCAATGTGGCCAAATAAGGAGTTGGCATGCATGGCCACCATATAGGAAATGATTATTGGACTGCATTCTATCAAACAAAACAGTTGTGATAGCTGAATTGAGTTTGTGAAAAATTTTACAGGCCATCAAAGTTCAATTTTGTTCTACTATATGACGTTCTTGGAGGGATTTTGGCCAATGTGGCCAAATAAGGAGTTGGCATGCATGGCCACTATATAGGAAATTATTATTGGACTATATTCTATCAATCAAAACAGTTGTGATAGCTGAATTGAGTTTGTGAACAATTTTACAGCCAATCAAAGTTCAATATTGTTCTACTATATGACGTTCTTGGAGGGATTTTGGCCAATGTGGCCAAATAAGGAGTTGGCATGCATGGCCACCATATAGGAAATGATTATTGGACTGCATTCTATCAAACAAAACAGTTGTGATAGCTGAATTGAGTTTGTGAAAAATTTTACAGGCCATCAAAGTTCAATTTTGTTCTACTATATGACGTTCTTGGAGGGATTTTGGCCAATGTGGCCAAATAAGGAGTTGGCATGCATGGCCACCATATAAGAAATGATTATTGGACTGCATTCTATCAAACAAAACAGTTGTGATAGCTGAATTGAGTTTGTGAACAATTTTACAGCCAATCAAAGTTCAATTTTGTTCTAGTATATGACGTTCTTGCCACTGAAATAAAAGCGCTCCTTAATAAGCCGGAAAATGTCTAAATTAGCTACTTTGGTTGCGTGTTCGAATATAACAAATAAAATGTTCAACAACAGCATATACTTTTTTAAAGTTGACAATAAAAAATTAAAATGAAATTTTGTACAACAGTATATATTTTCTTAAATTTGCAAATAAAAAATACGTTACTTTTTTTGCAAAGTAATGCCAGCAGTGTCTTATTGAGCATACATAAAGAAATTTACCTTGTTTGTTTAACGAGTTCGTGGCATAGAGGCGAAGTTTAAGCTTGAAGCGGTCGTCGTTTTGAGTTCAAATCCCTGCATTTCTTTATGAAAAAATTTTCTTTATGAATTTTTTTTTCCAAATTTAAACTTTGTAATTTGTAGAAAATTTTTTAATATATATAATGCATCCGAATTATTTATAATGGTCATAATAATTAGGAAGTTTGTATAAAAATTTTATTTATATCAGTTTAACATATTTAAGCTATGTATAGAACACAGATATATGTATGTATTATTTTAAGCCTACCCAGTAAAAAATATATGTATTAATCCATAATCGAGCAATAAAGGAGTAATGACTTGTTCATCCTTTGGGAGTAATAAGCGAGCTATCAAAACTTTTTGTTTTGTTTTCTTGTTTATGCCTCGCTTTATACTCCAAATGGATCAATGAGGGATGTATCAGTTCGTTTTTGTTTTTTTTTTTTCTTTGACATAACTGTTAATTGTTGATGTTTTCGTTTTGTTTTTCTGTTTTGTCAGTTTAGTTTTAAAAAGTGAAAGACGTGTTATTAAAAAAATCCTAAATGGTGCGGGTATAGTAACAAATTGTTAAAAATGTGTCTTAATTTATTTTATAAGCCTTATTTAAGACGACGAAAAAGAAATTGAAAAATTGCTCTCTTTATGGAGACAAAAACTATTACTCTTTCTGTCGTCATTTTCAAGATCAAAGCGAGTACTCCATAAGGAGCTTAAAAGGAGTACTCGTGTCTGCGGACATGCTGTATTAAAAATCCAATGAGTTCCGGAGTTTTATGGAGTAATCCACTACTCGCAAAGGAGCGCTCCAAGATTACTCTTTGGATGATCCTATTTTTTACTGGGTAGTGAGTTTGATAGACAATTATAATAAATTATATAACAAACAATAACAAACAAAACGATATTTAATAAAAAGAAAATAAAGTTAGATATATGTAAGTAATATGAAAATTTTAATCTAAAGGCACATGTTTTTGATTTGATCGCTAACGAAATATTAGCATAGGAAGCACTTGTATTTTTCTCCTTTCATTAACGAATGAACATATTGCTGACACCCTTCATCAACACCTCTGTTGCACTTATGACATATAAAAATAGGTGGTAAATGTGTTTGCTCACAATGGACGCAATTAATTTCGGTCTTTCCGTATATCACCAGATCATTTTTTATTATTTTTTTGTATTTGTCCGGGTTTATAATATTTTCCAAACATTTATTAGTTATGAGTGCCTCAATATATTGCAAACATAGGACACCACAATTATTATAATCAGTTTGCTTATTGTGTGTTACTTCCTTGAGCTTCCAATTTTTCATATTTGTGGTACCCAAGCATTTTTTAAAAACTTCAAATTTTTCAGCAGTTTCATCTTTAGTGGCTATGAAGGGATTTATATAAAAAAATTCGTTTGTTTTGCATATCAAAAACACAAAAGTAAAATGGTTATCCTTATGAATAGGAATAATAATATAATTTTTTGTGTCTAGCGAAGTCACATTTGCAAATTTTGGTGTAGTTTTGCTATTAAATATAGCCATTCCATATTCACACGGCAAGCAATCACTATTGTATATATTATATAAATATAAAAATTATATAAATATAAAATTTTACAAATAGAATGTGAGTATATAAATCTATGATATTATTGAAAATTTCTTTGCGGGAATTTAGTGATTGAAACTCGTGTAAATATAGGAAGCGAGAAAATTGAGGAATTTCTTTTTTTAATTTTATGTACACATTAGCATAGTCATAAAGTAAAAATTTTACATTTTTCAAATACTGAGGTATTTTTTTTCACTTAAAACCTCTATTTGGTCTTTTTTTAAAATATTTTTCTGCTTGTAGATTTGCCACATTGATCATTTTTTTAATTTTTTTTGGAGTCCTTTTCCACTCATCTGTAATAAGTTCTTTCGAATTGTTTGTGAAATTTTCAGTCGTGCATATTATTTGCGTTAACCATGCAATCTATATCTTTAATTTTCGCTTCTATATATTTTTTTGAAGAACGTATGTAAAAGCTTGGCCTGACATATCTTTTTCCCTCCAGCGTTACGTTTTTAGTTATGTTGAAATAACTTTCAGCGGGACTATTAGCAATACGTGTTGCTGTTGAATCTATGAACAGTCCTATTAGATTTGACCAAAGGGCAGCATATGGCACATATTTTTTTAAAACTATATGAAAATATTTCGTATTATGAAGCGGATTTCTTACAGCAACATTTTCAGGATCTTTATTGAGGCCAAGACAATCGAGAATATTTAGGGCTTTTTTATGAAAAGGGCTGTTTTGGTATTAAGCACCATGCTCCATGCAAAAAGTTTCGGATGTTGACATTAAATTGGTATCAATATCACTGTTTAATACCGATGACACAAAGTAACTCTTGGCGCTACAGTATAATTCATCTTCAGATAACGAAACCAATAATGTTTAAGCTGAATTTTACGTTTGATATCTTTGTTTGTATTATTAACTTATTAGTTTTCCGTCTATGTATTTTATTGGAATTCTCTGTTGGGATCCAAATATTATTCCTTATTATCAACATTGTTTGGCTGGAATATTTTCTTGGATTCCAACGAGTAAACCGCTAACGGGTAGGTTAAACATTGTCTTCGCCATCTTCAATTTTTATTAGTTATGGCACTTGCTTTGTGAACTTTCTAGGAAACACTTCTAGCTATTCAAGGTAACAAATTGAAAAAATAAAGGAACTAATCGCAAATTTTAATTAAATTACTGTGTTTTTATTTTATTTCATAAATTTTATACCACACACGCAAACATTTGGTCCTTCGAGCCGGATTCCTTGGAAATTTTTATAAGAAATTAACTCATCGTATTTTCTTTTTCTTGCATCAAGGAATTTCATCGTTGAGAATTCACCCAAATCACCAAAATAGTCTTCGTTTATTTGGAAAATATCGAAGATTTAAATTAAAGGTGCGTAAAATAAGTTCTTAATTTAATTGTGTTAAAGTGAAAAAAGAAAAAGTGTGTAAGGTAATAAAAGAAATAAAATACACACATACATATTATACACTTGTATATACATATATAATTATATACATAAATTGTTTTTGTGATTGATCGCGTTTCATCCCTCATTAGTAGAAATAATTAACCATTATTTTTGACGTTTATTTTAATTAATTTTCGGTCGATACGAAAAAAATCTTCTGTGGTTTTATTTACGTGGACGGACGGAATTGCAAATAAAAATAATTTTTTTTTATAAAATATTTGCACTTTCTATCTTAAATTACTGAGTGTTAAATTATTTCAATTAAATTAAATAATATTTATTATAATTTATATATTATTATAACGGAGTGCAACAACAAGTGTGAGTGTCTTTTTGCTTAATTTGTAATTACAAAGTTGTTTATTTGTTCATCTTGTTCTTTTTACTTTATTTGGTATACACCCTACCGTTGTTCACTTTGACTATTATATCGTGTGTGCATTAATTTTCTCCCATAAATTTGCGACTAATTTATATATTAAAAAATAAATCATGGCGAACAAATATTTAAATAAATTTACGCGCGTATCGGATTCTCTCATTAAATTCTCAGCAAATTTTAATGATTGTCATGAGGATTTCCATACGGTTTTTACTCTGCAAATTCAACGCGACGAATTAAAGAATTTATGGGAAAAAGTTAAGGATGCATATGAAGGGTGGGTCGACTATGTTGACGATAATACCAAAGTGAACTCTGAAGATGTAAATGTGGCTGCTTCTAAATATCAGAGTACTTATATGGCTTACCTTAATTGTTGAGCCTTGATTAATGAAAAGTCTCAATATTTAGAAGTTAATACGCCAAAAATAAATGAATCTTCTGTTAAACACTCACACTTGGGCAACTCAGAACATAATTTAACACTACCTCCTTGTGATGTAAAAACATTTGAAGGAGATTATATATCATGGCCTGCATTTAGAGATTTATTTACAGCCATATATATAAATAGTTCGCGTCTTAGTAATATAGAACGTCTTTGTTATTTAATACGTAAAACCGCCGGTGAAGCGAATGAAATCGTGTCTAAGTGCCCGTTAAGTAACGAGGGGTTTGATGTTGCTTGGCGAAACCTTAAGGAGGCATATGAAAATCCTCGTATGTTGGTTAATAACCAATTGAAATTATTATTTAACCTTCCCTCCGTTGATAAGGAATCTAGTGCCGGTTTAAAAACTTTGCAGCGCGGTATTAATAATTGTCTCACATCGCTTTCTATTTACAAAGTTTCAACAGACAATTGGGATCCTATTTTAATTTTCCTTTCGATTCAACGCTTACCCACTTCTACCGTTAGTTTATGGGAACAAAGTGTTCGTAATAAATCGGTTTTGTCCTCGTGGAAAAGTTTCGATGAATTTCTGACGGAAAGGATTCAGACTTTGGAGTGTGTTCATGATCTTAAAAGTTCGCAGCAATCTGAAAAGAATTCGGGTCACAGGGTCAGGGCTCATGTTGTCAATTCTACTTCTGCTTCTACGTCTTGTGTTTTATGTCGGAATTCAGGACACCTCTTGAGAGGATGTAAGCGGTTCAAAAATTCTTCAATTTCGGAAAGATTTTCAACGGTGAAAAAATTTCATTGTTGTGTGAATTGCTTATCACGTGAACATGAAGTAAAGAGTTGCAAAAGTGCCTTTAATTGCAGTATTTGCAATAAAAGGCATCATACTTTACTACATCGAGATAATGCTACCTCAGAAGTTGCGCCTAGGGATAATTTTGCTACCACGTCTGGCAATTTGGCCCAGAATGCTCAAGTAGATTACTCCCTGCCTTCTACATCGAGTGGCATATCTTCGAGCAGTAATCCTACTCGACAGGTATTTCATGTCTCTCAGAACCGAAAAGTGCTTCTGGGAACAGCTATGGTGAATATTGTTCACAATGGTATGACTTACCCAGCTCGAGCCTTGATTGACCCCGCTTCAGAGTCATCTTTCATCTCTGAGCATTTACAGAATCGCTTGAAACTAATTGCATATTCTACGAATGTCAGAGTTTCAGGAATTAATCAAACTCTTTCTGCCACTACTAGAAAAGTTTGTAGTTTGAAAATTGGTTCTCCCTTAGATTCATCTATCCTATTGGAAACCATGGCCCTGGTACTACCTAATATATCAGGCCATCTGCCTTCGTTCATTGTAGGCTCTAGTTATCGTAATAGTTTTTCGAATTTACAGCTAGCAGACCCTCGTTTTTACCAAACTCGGCCTGTTGATGTACTTTTAGGCGCTGATTTGTATCCACAGATTCTTTTAGGCGAAACTAATCGTGATATTTTCGGATCTTTGGTGGCGCAACGGACCGTATTCGGATGGATTGTTACAGGATCTGTTCAAGAATCACGCGTTCAGACTTATTCGACCGCAATAGAAGCGTCTCTGGAAGACAATTTAAATAGAAATCTTCTTCGCTTCTGGGAACTTGAAGAAACTCCTAAAAGGAAAATTGTTTCACCTATGGATAAATTTTGTGAGGATAATTATAGGAAAACGACGCGGCGCGACTCCGACGGTCGTTATGTAGTGACGCTACCTTTTAAGCCGGAATTTCCTCATTCTATCAGTTTTGCTAAACCCTCTCTCTCGTGTTACCTTCCTCATCACCCAGTGATTAAACCTGACAGAAAGACCACAAAATTGCGTGTGGTGTTTAATGCATCGAACAGAACCTCTAATGGAAATAGTCTAAATGATTGCCTCTATGTGGGGCCCACTTTACAATCAGATCTAGTTCTGTTGATTTTGCGTTGGAGGCTCTTTCGATATGTATTTAACTGCGATATCACTCAGATGTATAGACAAATTCGTCTCGATCCCGCTCATACGCCATTTCAGCGTATTCTTTTTCGATCTTCTCCCATGGCAGAGGTAATGACGTATGAGTTACAGACAGTGACGTTTGGTGTCAACTGCGCTCCTTACTTAGCCATAAGGACATTATTACAATTGGCAGAGGATTCGGAGGCGGAGTACCCCCTTGCTGCTGATATTTTACGCAAGGATATGTACGTTGACGACGTATTGACGGGGGCTCATGATATTTCATCTGCTTTGAGAGCCCGGGACGAATTAATAACTGTTTTGTCTTCAGCTAAATTTGAATTGAGGAAATGGACATCAAATGAGATCAAAATTGTTGATGATTTACCGCCAGATTACTTGGTGGATTCAAAGCTTTTGACCTTTGTGGAGTCTAGTAGTTCGAAGACACTGGGTATTCAGTGGAATGCTCAGCTGGATTCATTTTATTTCAAAGTGGAGTCCATTATTGAGAGGTCTAGGTATACAAAAAGAGAGGTTTTGTCTACGATTGCAAAGCTATTCGATCCTGTAGGTTGGCTAGCTCCGGTAATTGTTGTCGCAAAGATGATTATGCAGAAGATTTGGCTCGACAATATTGATTGGGATGATTTCTTGCTCTCGTCAACAGAAAGGGAATGGAGAAAATTCGTTGATTTTTATAAGGATGTAAACAGTATTCGGATACCGCGATGGGTACATTATTCTCCAGATTCTATAGCAGAAATTCATGTTTTTTCCGACGCCTCGGAAAAAGCATACGCGGGGGCAATTTATATTCGCATTGAAGCATTTGGCCAAATTTATGCACACTTACTCTCTTGTAAGACGAAAGTCGCTCCTATTAAATCTATTTCTTTGCCTCGGCTGGAACTTTGTGGAGCAGTTTTGGCTTCTGAGCTTTTAAAAACAGTGAGTAGCGAAATTGGTATTTCAATCAAACAGGTGTATTGTTGGACCGATTCTACTATTGTGCTTTGTTGGTTGAGGAAAACGCCAAGTAGTTGGACAACGTTTGTTGCTAATAGAGTGTGCAGAATTCAGGAGAATGTCGGAAAACACAACTGGTATCATGTTAGGTCGGAAGATAATCCAGCAGATTTAGCTAGTAGAGGAGTTTCACCTTCGGATCTGGCAGGAAGTGATCTCTGGTGGCATGGACCGACGTGGCTGCGTAATGCTAAGTCTAATTGGACCATAAAGGATCTTTCGCCTATGGACACAGATGTCGAGGCCAAAGCTATTAAGACGCATGCAGTATTCTTTTCAGATTTTGAAGATGTGTTGAATAGATTTTCTAAGCTTGATCGTGCTCTCAGAGTGATATCATATTTGTTTCGTTTTTACTATCGGACACATTCTGCACATAGGGGCAAGTATACTTTTGAGTCGACAACGATTTCAAGTGATGAAATATCGAAGGTGAAGTTGAGATTGGCGATTTTGGCTCAAAAAGTTCATTATCCTGAGGAATATCAGTGTCTTTTATTGAAAAAATCGATTTCCGCAAAAAGTTCGTTACAGTCCCTTAATCCCTTTTTGGACAGCAATGGAGTAATGAGGTTGAATGGTCGCTTGGTGAAATCTCCCTCTTTATCCTACACTGAAAAACATCCAATTATTCTACCATATTCAAGTAGGTTTACGATTTTGTTGTCGGAGTTTGTACATATGATTTCGATTCATGGCGGGAATCAGCTGATGCTGCGGATTATACGCGTTGAATATTGGATCCCACGGCTCAAGGTGTTGGTTCGCACTGTAGTGAACCGCTGCAAACGTTGCATTAGAGCTGTGCCAAATCGTTCGTTCAAGTGACCGGTCATTTTCGTTCATTCTTTAAGAAAGAACTCGTTCGTTCATTTCGTTCGTTCGCTCTTTTTATGAAATACGAAATGAAAACAAAGAAACATATGATTCGGTCAATAAAAAGGAAAATAATCAAAACAAACAACACCAAATGCAAAAAAGAAAAAATTAATAAGTGATAATTTTTATAAAATAAAAGTATTTAATTGCATATAAACAGAAATAGAATGTGAGAAAGTTTAAAAAGTTTTTAAGATTTCTTATTTCGATGGTGTGCAGTTCGGGACATACATATTTAAAGAAATCCGTGACCAATAAATAAAAAAAGTGAAATGAGCGAACCCAAGTGAATTGAACTTGTTATCAGTACTGCTGAGCCAAAACGGCTCAGTAAAGTAACCGGCTCACTTCGTTCAGTGTACTGATTCGTTCAAATTGACCCGTTCGTTCACGAACGACACAGCTCTACGTTGCATTTTGGATAGGAAACGCACATGCAATCAGATCATGGCGGCACTTCCTCCAGAGCGAACTACTTTAAATCGTCCTTTTACCACTACTGGCGTGGATTTCGCAGGTCCCTTTGACCTGAGAAGTTTTACTGGTCGATCTTGTCGAATAACAAAGGCCTATGTCTGTATCTTTGTTTGCTTCTCCACCAAAGCAGTCCATTTAGAAGCTACGACGGATTTGTCCTCGGATGCCTTCTTGGCTGCTTTTCATCGTTTTATTGCTAGGCGAGGTTGTCCACAAACAGTATTTTCTGACAATGGCACAAATTTCGTAGGTGCTTCTCGGGAGATTGAAAAGGATTTTCGCACTTTTTTGAAGGAAAGTCAGGCTCGTATGTGTTCAACATTTGGAGTTCAGGGTCTTTCGTGGCGGTTTATCCCAGCTGGCGCGCCCCATATGGGGGGACTCTGGGAGGCGGCTGTCAAAAGTTTTAAACATCATTTTCGCAAGGAGGCTCAATCTGTTAAGTATACATTTGAGGAGCTTTCGACTGTGCTCGCGAGAATAGAGGCGTGCCTAAATTCCCGCCCACTATGTCCTATGTCGGATGGTCCTAATGAGCCAGTGGCTCTTACTCCGGGTCATTTTTTGATAGGCGGGCCAATATTGGCGCCCCCTGAACCTTCAATATATGAGTCAGCAATAGGTTTGATAAATAGATACCGCAAAGTTAAGGCACTTACGCATGATTTCTGTCGCCGATGGAAAGAAGAATATTTACAGAATTTGCATAAACGTTATAAATGGAAATTTCCTGAGCGTGATATAGCTGTAAATGATTTAGTTGCTATTCGTCATGAGCAACTTTCGCCCACTGCCTGGAAGTTAGGTCGGGTCGTGAAAACGTATCCAGGTACTGATGATCATGTTCGCGTCGCCGACGTTCGAACACAAAATGGGATTGTTAGACGACCAATCACAAAACTGGTCATTTTGACCACCTAATTTTATCGCATTTACTAAACTTCATTCTTTCCTAGTAATAAGTATGGACGCTATACCCATTTTTTCTGAAGCTGTATTGCTGGAGGAATACGAAGAGGCGATGGAGGTATCGGGCCCATCATTGGAGGCACCGCTGTCTGAAGGGGTTTCTGCGGTCATTCCCAAGGCGGATGGTCCTGCCACTTCGACGAATACCATCGAAGTTGCCAGCAAACGCCAGCCCATTGACAACTCCGACTCGTCGACGTCGCCGAAAGTCGTCGAAAAGGTTGAGGCCAAGCAATGCAAACT
Source organism: Linnaemya tessellans (assembly GCA_951800035.1). Taxonomy (NCBI): domain Eukaryota; kingdom Metazoa; phylum Arthropoda; class Insecta; order Diptera; family Tachinidae; genus Linnaemya; species Linnaemya tessellans. Next base: position 80,766,547 of record OX637532.1, read on the forward strand.
TCGCAAGAAACCGCATCCCTTACGAGGGTGCCTTCGCTTCAAACGCTTGGCCCATGACAAAAAATTGCGGCACATCCTTACCTTTGGTTACTGCTCGCGCTGTTTGTCAGAGCACCACACAAGAAAAGATTGTCCTAGCACTCGGAAGTGTAATAGATGTCAGGGTGAACATAATACTCTGCTGCATTCTCCGGGTGCGAAAGACAAAAAATCCTCCATCAAATCGAAGCCAGTGCCTGCGTCTTCACGGCCGCTCCCAAGTACGTCGGCTGGGCCTATGCTGCCTCTTCGCCACGTGATAGCGTTCTCACCAACATTTCAGGTGAAATTGCGCATGGGGAATAAAAAGATTCAATTGCGGGGAGTCATTGACCTTTGCTGCAGCCACAGCTATATTTGCCAACATTTGGTGCAGCGGTTAATGATTCCTGTTGCAGATTCATATTGTCGTGTGAATATTGAATCGATTTATGACCCATTAAAGCGGATTTCATTAACCGCTAAAGTTTCTGCGATGCGTGGTGTGAAAACGCCCGTCGAAGACGTATCGCCAACAATTGGAAATCAATTTCCTGATTTCAAGTTGGCGGACCCCACATTTTACCACTCCGGTCAGGTGGCACTGGTTTTGGGGCCAGAAGTAGTTGCCCAAATATTTACAGGCCAATCAACGACGAGTCCGGGTTGTCTGATGGCTCAACACACGATATTCGTGTGGGTCATTTCTGGCCAATCCCCGTTTTAATATCGTTTTTGAACACAGTTCATGGATCTGATCAAAACCATCCCGCACGGGTTCAGTTTATGGGTCTGTGGTAAAAACCATATTCAGTTTATGGATCTGCTGAAAACCATGCCGCAAACCTCAGTTGATGGATCTGTCGTAAAAACCATTCGCATTTTGTATTGTGAAAAAATATATATATAAATATACCTTGAATTATAGCGAAGTATTTACTTTATTATTTATACTTAAAATTCACTGTCTTGCATGTAACTATGTTCCTGCAAGGTGGCCGGCAATGTTTAAGCTGAATTTTACGTTTGATATCTTTGTTTGTATTATTAACTTATTAGTTTTCCGTCTATGTATTTTATTGGAATTCTCTGTTGGGATCCAAATATTATTCCTTATTATCAACATTGTTTGGCTGGAATATTTTCTTGGATTCCAACGAGTAAACCGCTAACGGGTAGGTTAAACATTGTCTTCGCCATCTTCAATTTTTATTAGTTATGGCACTTGCTTTGTGAACTTTCTAGGAAACACTTCTAGCTATTCAAGGTAACAAATAATTGAAAAAATAAAGGAACTAATCGCAAATTTTAATTAAATTACTGTGTTTTTATTTTATTTCATAAATTTTATACCACACACGCAAACAAATAAAATGCTTGAATTCTGGAACCATGTCCAGAATTCATTTATATTTCCAATGTTTATGCCCTTTATCATGACTTTTTTAAAAAAGTCCGATTGAACACAATTCTCTGCAGAATCCTCTATGTCTTTTAGGCAAACTTTAAAAAAATGGGAGGAACAAATTTGAATAGCAACAAAACTATTGTTAATTTTTTCCTTTTGATGTAATATGTTAAAACATTTTATTAAATAGGATGTTGTTGAGTCCATATTGTTGAAAGATTTGACAGCAGCGTTTAAAATAGCCCAGCTCCAATCAACACATATCCGCCTGCAAATTGGCCATTTTATTTTATTTTGGAGGCAAAATACTTTTATGTCCATAAAAAATTTTCTTATGTCTTCCTCAAAATGTCGGGCTAATAAAGCCTCAACAATAGGTATTAAAATGCCTTTCTTTCCCTCATCTGCAACATGCATGACAATGCTATATAAAAATAGTCGTTTTGAATCCTTTAAAAATTTTTTTACAACTCCACCTGTTGCATCCACAAAAAGAGTATTTCTGCTTTTTTTTATTAATAGACCTCCATACTTATTGGGCAATTTTAATTGCTCTTCCGAGAATAAATATATCTCTTGCGGAATGGATATACATACGTTGTATAATGTATGACCAATTTTTTTCGCGTTGCATTAGAAGCAAGTCTATAACTATATCCTTGTCCCTATTGTGTTGTTGCACCGCTTCACTTTTTATTTTGCGAATCGCATCCTTTGTTGGAACGGATTGCATATTGCCTATTAGCATGTCATTGCTAAAGTTAGACGGCTTTTGATTGACTAACTTCTTTTTAATCATATTTCTTCTAACCGCTCGAATCTGTTGTTTTCTGGTTAGGTAAGGATGCACAATTTTTGGTCGATTCGCAAAAACTTTTACAGAAAATGACATGCTCACTAAACTAACAATAAATTTATATTTTCTGCATCCTTCATTTGCATACAGACAGTTTCCGTAAATTCTCATTGAAGTCATGTTCTTGGTGAAGGCAAAGCTTACTATGTTAATAGCACATACATTATTTATACTTTTGTAGTTTTCTCTAACCAAATCTTCAATATAACGAGCAAGTTCTTTTTTATTTTCTGTGATTCCGTTTCCTATCAAATATTCCTTCAAATAGGCAACATGTTGCTCTTTGAAACTAAATTCACCTACTGAGTATTGGTACCCCGGCATGGCTACTTCTTCACTATTTTTATAATCAGTCATTAAAACTATTTGATTTGGAGCCGCTTCAACTTTAATTTTTTTTCTTATTACAGCGTACTCATCTGTTTTAATATCTGATGTTGCTGTGTTCTCTATTTGCGATAGATTATGTTTTGGAGTGTTGAGAAGGTCAGATATAATGTCTTCAAAATAATCGTCATCAGAAAATTCTATTGAAAAAAAGCACATAAATATGTGTGATTACGATAGGGGTCATGGATAATGAATATATATATATATATATATATATATATATATATATATATATATATATATATATATACATATATATATATATATATATATATATATATATATATATATATATGTATATATATACATATATATATATATATATATATATATATATATATATATATATATAAAAATTTTGAGTATCTTTATAGCAAATAAAATTAGTAGTTACCTGATTTAGATATACATTTATTTAATTCCACCTTTTTGATTTCACCTAATTGCGTGTCGCTGCTTATATTGAACTTTGTAGACGAATATGGCGGCAGAAATTCATTTGTATAGTTATCAAGCATAGAAAGTTCATCCGTCTCTTCATATTTTAAATTGTTCACTTAATGTATAAAAAACATCTTATATAAGCATCTCTACAGGCAAAACCTTTTTTAAACTAATAATAATTACCTTTTGCATCAATGTTTATTTTGTAGTGGAGCTTTAATATTTCATGCTGCAATTTTGGATATCTACCATTGCACCATTTTAAAAAGGCTTGCATTTCCTTAACGCAATCCAGATCGTTTTTATGCTATTTAAAATTTGTTAAAAATATTGTTATCCACTTTTACATACATATATTAAAATGCATGGTATGCTTACAAAAACTTTTTTGAACCGATGATGGTTTCTTTTATTATCGGCTATGTGTTCCAAACCAGCATTTTTTAAAATTTCATTTGCAAATAAAAGAAAACCTTTTGACGTGCTTTCTGAAGTATTCTGAGAATAATATACTCTAGATAAAAAACCGAAAAATTCTCTTGGTAACATATTCACAGCTTATAACACTTTCACTTTACACTTTGTTTAATAGATTAACAATGAAAATGAAAACCAAAAATTCAAAGCAACAGACAAGATCCTATTTATCATCTTCCTTCAAATTTTTGATTTGTTTTCGTCAAACATGTCTATCAAACTCACTAGGCTTAGAATAATACATACATATATCTGTGTTCTATACATAGCTTAAATATGTTAAACTGATATAAATAAAATTTTTATACAAACTTCCTAATTATTATGACCATTATAAATAATTCGGATGCATTATATATATTAAAAAATTTTCTACAAATTACAAAGTTTAAATTTGGAAAAAAAAAATCATAAAGAAAATTTTTTCATAAAGAAATGCAGGGATTTGAACTCAAAACGACGACCGCTTCAAGCTTAAACTTCGCCTCTATGCCACGAACTCGTTAAACAAACAAGGTAAATTTCTTTATGTATGCTCAATAAGACACTGCTGGCATTACTTTGCAAAAAAAAGTAACGTATTTTGTATTTGCAAATTTAAGAAAATATATACTGTTGTACAAAATTTCATTTTAATTTTTTATTGTCAACTTTAAAAAAGTATATGCTGTTGTAGAACATTTTATTTGTTATATTCGAACACGCAACCAAAGTAGCTAATTTAGACATTTTCCGGCTTATTAAGGAGCGTTTTTATTTCAGTGGCAAGAACGTCATATACTAGAACAAAATTGAACTTTGATTGGCTGTAAAATTGTTCACAAACTCAATTCAGCTATCACAACTGTTTTGTTTGATAGAATGCAGTCCAATAATCATTTCTTATATGGTGGCCATGCATGCCAACTCCTTATTTGGACACATTGGCCAAAATCCCTCCAAGAACGTCATATAGTAGAACAAAATTGAACTTTGATGGCCTGTAAAATTTTTCACAAACTCAATTCAGCTATCACAACTGTTTTGTTTGATAGAATGCAGTCCAATAATCATTTCCTATATGGTGGCCATGCATGCCAACTCCTTATTTGGCCACATTGGCCAAAATCCCTCCAAGAACGTCATATAGTAGAACAATATTGAACTTTGATTGGCTGTAAAATTGTTCACAAACTCAATTCAGCTATCACAACTGTTTTGATTGATAGAATATAGTCCAGTAATAATTTCCTATATAGTGGCCATGCATGCCAACTCCTTATTTTGCCACATTGGCCAAAATCCCTCCAAGAACGTCATATAGTAGAACAAAATTGAACTTTGATGGCCTGTAAAATTTTTCACAAACTCAATTCAGCTATCACAACTGTTTTGTTTGATAGAATGCAGTCCAATAATCATTTCCTATATGGTGGCCATGCATGCCAACTCCTTATTTGGCCACATTGGCCAAAATCCTTCCAAGAACGTCATATAGTAGAACAAAATTGAACTTTGATGGCCTGTAAAATTTTTCACAAACTCAATTCAGCTATCACAACTGTTTTGTTTGATAGAATGCAGTCCAATAATCATTTCCTATATGGTGGCCATGCATGCCAACTCTTTATTTGGCCACATTGGCCAAAATCCCTCCAAGAACGTCATGTAGTAGAACAAAATTGAACTTTGATGGCCTGTAAAATTTTTCACAAACTCAATTCAGCTATCACAACTGTTTTGTTTGATAGAATGCAGTCCAATTATCATTTCCTATATGGTGGCCATGCATGCCAACTCCTTATTTGGCAACATTGGCCAAAATCCCTCCAAGAACGTCATATAGAACAAAATTGAACTTTGATGGCCTGTAAAATTTTTCACAAACTCAATTCAGCTATCACAACTGTTTTGTTTGATAGAATGCAGTCCAATAATCAATTCCTATATGGTGGCCATGCATGCCAACTCCTTATTTGGCCACATTGGCCAAAATCCCTCCAAGAACGTCATGTAGTAGAACAAAATTGAACTTTGATGGCCTGTAAAATTTTTCACAAACTCAATTCAGCTATCACAACTGTTTTGTTTGATAGAATGCAGTCCAATTATCATTTCCTATATGGTGGCCATGCATGCCAACTCCTTTTTTGGCCACATTGGCCAAAATCCCTCCAAGAACGTCATATAGTAGAACAATATTGAACTTTGATTGGCTGTAAAATTGTTCACAAACTCAATTCAGCTATCACAACTGTTTTGTTTGATAGAATATACTCCAATAATAATTTCCTATATAGTGGCCATGCATGCCAACTCCTTATTTGGCCACATTGGCCAAAATCCCTCCAAGAACGTCATATAGTAGAACAAAATTGAACTTTGATGGCCTGTAAAATTTTTCACAAACTCAATTCAGCTATCACAACTGTTTTGTTTGATAGAATGCAGTCCAATAATCATTTCCTATATGGTGGCCATGCATGCCAACTCCTTATTTGGCCACATTGGCCAAAATCCCTCCAAGAACGTCATGTAGTAGAACAAAATTGAACTTTGGTGGCCTCTAAAATTTTTCACAAACTCAATTCAGCTATCACAACTGTTTTGTTTGATAGAATACAGTCCAATAATCATTTCCTATATGGTGGTCATGCATGCCAACTCCTTATTTGGCCACATTGGCCAAAATCCCTCCAAGAACGTCATGTAGTAGAACAAAATTGAACTTTGATGGACTGTAAAATTGTTCACAAACTCAATTCAGCTATCACAACTGTTTTGTTTGATAGAATATAGTCCAATAATAATTTCCTATATAGTGGCCATGCATGCCAACTCCTTATTTGGCTACATTGGCCAAAATCCCTCCAAGAACGTCATATAGTAGAACAAAATTGAACTTTGATGGCCTGTAAAATTTTTCACAAATTCAATTCAGCTATCACAACTGTTTTGTTTGATAGAATGCAGTCCAATAATCATTCCCTATATGGTGGTCATGCATGCCAACTCCTTATTTGGCCACATTGGCCAAAATCCCTCCAAGAACGTCATGTAGTAGAACAAAATTGAACTTTGATGGCCTGTAAAATTTTTCACAAACTCAATTCAGCTATCACAACCGTTTTGTTTGATAGAATGCAGTCCAATAATCATTTCCTATATGGTGGCCATGCATGCCAACTCCTTATTTGACCACAATCCTTCCAAAAACGTCATATAGTAGAACAAAATTGAACTTTGATGGCCTGTAAAATTTTTCACAAACTCAATTCAGCTATCACAACTGTTTTGTTTGATAGAATGCAGTCCAATAATCATTTCCTATATGGTAGCCATGCATGCCAACTCCTTATTTGGCCACATTGGCCAAAATCCCTCCAAAAACGTCATATAGTGGAACAAAATTGAACTTTGATGGGCTGTAAAATTTTTCACAAACTCAATTCAGCTATCACAACTGTTTTGTTTGATAGAATGCAGTCCAATAATCATTTCCTATATGGTAGCCATGCATGCCAACTCCTTATTTGGCCACATTGGCCAAAATCCCTCCAAGAACGTCATGTAGTAGAACAAAATTGAACTTTGATGGCCTGTAAAATTTTTCACAAACTCAATTCAGCTATCACAACTGTTTTGTTTGATAGAATGCAGTCCAATAATCATTTCCTATATGGTGGCCATGCATGCCAACTCCTTATTTGGCCACATTGGCCAAAATCCTTCCAAGAACGTCATATAGTAGAACAAAATTGAACTTTGATGGCCTGTAAAATTTTTCACAAACTCAATTCAGCTATCACAACTGTTTTGTTTGATAGAATGCAGTCCAATAATCATTTCCTATATGGTAGCCATGCATGCCAACTCCTTATTTGGCCACATTGGCCAAAATCCTTCCAAGAACGTCATATAGTAGAACAAAATTGAACTTTGATGGCCTGTAAAATTTTTCACAAACTCAATTCAGCTATCACAACTGTTTTGTTTGATAGAATGCAGTCCAATAATCATTTCCTATATGGTGGCCATGCATGCCAACTCCTTATTTGGCCACATTGGCCAAAATCCCTCCAAGAACGTCATGTAGTAGAACAAAATTGAACTTTGATGGACTGTAAAATTGTTCACAAACTCAATTCAGCTATCACAACTGTTTTGTTTGATAGAATATAGTCCAATAATAATTTCCTATATAGTGGCCATGCATGCCAACTCCTTATTTGGCTACATTGGCCAAAATCCCTCCAAGAACGTCATATAGTAGAACAAAATTGAACTTTGATGGCCTGTAAAATTTTTCACAACTTCAATTCAGCTATCACAACTGTTTTGTTTGATAGAATGCAGTCCAATAATCATTCCCTATATGGTGGTCATGCATGCCAACTCCTTATTTGGCCACATTGGCCAAAATCCCTCCAAGAACGTCATGTAGTAGAACAAAATTGAACTTTGATGGCCTGTAAATTTTTTCACAAACTCAATTCAGCTATCACAACCGTTTTGTTTGATAGAATGCAGTCCAATAATCATTTCCTATATGGTAGCCATGCATGCCAACTCCTTATTTGGCCACATTGGCCAAAATCCCTCCAAGAACGTCATGTAGTAGAACAAAATTGAACTTTGATGGCCTGTAAAATTTTTCACAAACTCAATTCAGCTATCACAACTGTTTTGTTTGATAGAATGCAGTCCAATAATCATTTCCTATATGGTGGCCATACATGCCAACTCCTTATTTGGCCACATTGGCCAAAATCCTTCCAAGAACGTCATATAGTAGAACAAAATTGAACTTTGATGGCCTGTAAAATTTTTCACAAACTCAATTCAGCTATCACAACTGTTTTGTTTGATAGAATGCAGTCCAATAATCATTTCCTATATGGTAGCCATGCATGCCAACTCCTTATTTGGCCACATTGGCCAAAATCCTTCCAAGAACGTCATATAGTAGAACAAAATTGAACTTTGATGGCCTGTAAAATTTTTCACAAACTCAATTCAGCTATCACAACTGTTTTGTTTGATAGAATGCAGTCCAATAATCATTTCCTATATGGTGGACATGCATGCCAACTCCTTATTTGGCCACATTGGCCAAAATCCCTCCAAGAACGTCATATAGTAGAACAATATTGAACTTTGATTGGCTGTAAAATTGTTCACAAACTCAATTCAGCTATCACAACTGTTTTGTTTGATAGAATATAGTCCAATAATAATTTCCTATATAGTGGCCATGCATGCCAACTCCTTATTTGGCCACATTGGCCAAAATCCCTCCAAGAACATGCAAGATTGCAGTTTTATAAAACGGATATTTTGACTATTTTATTAATAATTATCATGTTGGAGTTTAATACTATTAAAAATGTTTAAAAATTCACTTTAAATAACATATTTGCTTTATTGGATAAACTTTTTCTTTACTTCATAACATATTTAACTCCAAAGCTAAATATGTAATGACGTAACGGCTTACGTCAAAACATATTTAACTCGGCATATTTATCTTCACACACACACACACACACACACAGAGCTGCTTTGCGAATATATATATATATATATATATATATATATATATATATATATATATATATATATATATACATATAGTCGCAAAGCAGCTCTGAGTCAGTTAACATCAAGCCTCGTTGGCAATTATTTTTTAAGTGCAGCCAGACCACTGATTGTTTACTCTCCTTCGAGAGTTTTGCGTCTCACTCGCACTAGTTAATTTCAACACCTCAGATAACTGTATAGTTTTACAGTTCTTCTGAGGAATATTCCGTGGTTAACTACGTTGCTACTTCCTATGTGAAGGCATAGGTCGTGTACAGTCAGTCACAGTAACGGAAAATACGGGTTAATAACATCGCCGGCATATGGTCTAAGTCACTCCGTCGGCATCTGTGCACCAAATACTTTGCAGATTTACTTTGTAAAGTATTTCAACATACAAATACAAATATATATATATATATATATATATATATATATATATATATATATATATGTATATATATATATATATATATATATATATATATATATATATATATATATATATGGCCTTGAAGGTTTTGGGTTACATTGATGAAATAAATAAAGGTTTCAGCAAAAAGCCGTTACATTGAATTGAGTTCATCGAACCTTTGTAATCTATGAGGACATGGGATCTGAACATTAATACGAGACATATTAAAATCTTTTGGGAAGACATTAGCCCAATTCACAATCCTGTGCAAATGGTCTTGCATTATAGCATTTGCAAATTGAGAGAGTATTTGAGAGCATTTTCAATAGCCCAGTTCACAATCTCGAGCATGTAGTCTAGCATCGTAGCATGAGCCAAATAATTGTACTCTACACCAACAAAATACATTGAAAATGCTCTCAAATACTCTCTCAATTTGCAAATGCTATAATGCAAGACCATTTGCACAGGATTGTGAATTGGGCTAATGTATTTTGTTGGTGTAGAGTACAATTATTTTGCTCATGCTAGAGTACTTGCTCGAGATTGTGAACTGGGCTATTGTTACACTAAGTCCCAGTTTACATTGTGCGATTTTTGTCGCTGCGATTTTAATTTTGTGTGAGAGTCCTGAAATAGGAATATATACCATTTGTATTTCTTTCTCGCTCTTCCTCACTAAATATCAAGAATTGCTGCGTCAACAATTGCATAGTGTAAACCGGGACTAACTCAAAAATTTACTTGGAAAATGTTTGCGAGTTTGTAACATTTTATGGGCCAATAACTCCGGAAGTATGCGCTTCGGGGTCCTTTTTATTTCCCATTTTTTTAGAATTAATCATTCTATGGGATTTTTTTTTCAAATCGGAGGAATGTCGACAGAGCTTTTCCAAATCGATCAGGGAAGACACGGCTGCTTTTATTTATAATAAAAAAAAACATGCTATTCAACACATTAAATGAGCTTTGATGCTGTTGTTTAGCTTTGCAAATAGCAAACATATTTCAGTAACTTTAACAACTTAAAATTTAAATTCGCAACGTCGTTATTAGCTTAGGGTTCTCTTATGATTATCGCTGCCTCAGGTCCTTTTTCTCTTAAATCTCTTCTGAATTCGACGTAGTAAACCGTAATCAATAATAAACTATACATATATGTAAATTAACACACGTAAGAATATACATAAAGTTTTTACCTTTTTTCTTTTTGCTCGGTCCTTTGGTATTCACAAGAGTTGTTACTTGTAATACTAATGGCTCGAGGGTCTTTTCCACAGACATTGTACGTATTTCTAGATTTTTTGGGTCCCATTTCATAGCTATTTGCCCAAAATCTGAGAGAGTACCCATTGTCGTTTCTGTTTATGGACCACCTCTTTGTAAGTACTACGATTGAATCGATTGGTCGGAGACGCCTTTTTCAGATTCACAGAGTACGATATGGAATCGAAAATCTTTTCTTTTTATAAAAAAAAAATTCACACACAAATTTCACTTCTATGGTATTTTCCAATACTTAATAATGTCATTTAATAAAATTTAATTTTTCTGCTACTACTTTCTTTTCGACTTGTCCATTTTTCGTTACACGGTTTTCCATGTGCAGAGCTCAAAGCCGTTAAACGCACTGTCGGGATTCAGAGGCGCTGCAAACTCGTTTTACATACACCCGCCGCCGAAACGCGAAACTGTTACCGGCGCACGATTCAACGAAAACAAGGCAAATTCATAAATATTGATATACCTTGAGCCAAAGCGAATTCATACAAGGTGAGCTCACTTATGCAACTCTGTGTAAAATTTATTCAACTGTCAAATGAAATGCTTTGGAAAAAACAATGGCCGCACACAAAAACAAAAAACCTGAAGGACACTTTAAGAGTTCAATAATTTTGCCTTGGAAACAGCTGATCACCAATTTCTGAACTAGGGAAACCTAGTATGAATTCGCCTTGCTTTGGATGAAAACAAGGTATATCATTATGAATTTGCTTTGGATGAAAAGGTATAAAAATATACATGCATTATAGGGCGAATTGAAAATTAATTTATAAAGCGTACATAATTTTTAATTCGGCTGTCTAAGCTGCCTTGGGCAGTAGAGTTAAAAGGAATTAAAATGCGTTTTCCAAAGAAGCTTCCGACCACTTGTTTCGTCTACGCTCATCCTTTGGTACGCTGAAGAAATTTCCGTTCGCATCTTTTTTCTTGTGGCACAAACAACAGCGAACTTTATTTATTTCTTTTTATGCACTAATTCTTTTTATATACTTGGAATTTGTTTTCCACAAGCCTGCGTCTTTGTAAAACTTGGTATTCCAATTCTAAAGACTAAAAATATTTACAATTTGTTTTGTTCGGTTTCCACTGAGCATATAAGAATATCACACTAACGCACTTTTTTAAAATATCACGATTTTTGAAAACTTTTTTAATATTTTGCTGCAATATTTTTAATATTTTTCAGTGAAAAAAAAAAATTATTTGTGTACCTTGTAAACAAACTTTTGACAATGAGTTGTCTTGTAAACAATAGACAGCTGCACTAGGGAGGGTACCTGTTTAATCTGCCTTGGTACTGACTAATCAAATGACTACTCAAACCTGACAGCTCTTTTATCTTTTATTGACATTCCTCAATGAAAATAAAAAAACAATATATCAAATTATATTAAGGGTTTTATATATAAATAATTTTAAAACAAATAAATAGTATCTGACAAACTTATAACTTAAAATCCATATCTTGTACCCGTACTATGTCGTGCTGCAAAGGAATGAGAATGGGTAAAGTGAACAATAAAACAAATACATTTAATCCACCGAGTTTTACCTACAATAATATTACCTAACTTTACCTTAATTTTTTGAGTTTTTGATGAGCATCTTGGACTGTCTTTTGTACACTTGAATTGTGAATTTATCACTGAGTTACTCCACTCGTCCGGAAATATGTTGGATGTTGCTAATGCTGCAAAAATAACTTATTATTGTAATTGTTATGTGCAATATTAAATAATATATTTCAAAGTCTTGTTTCACTAAGAGTTCAAAATTTCTTTCTTGATCTTAAATAATTATTTATATGTTCTCAAATAACTATTTATATGTTTACAAATTAAAACAAATTAAAAACAAAAAGCATTGTCAAAAATTCAACAAATGCCGGTCCCATGTTCAAGTGTGTTAGTGAAAATGTTTTGCGTGTATCAGTTTCAGTTTTTCACTTCTTGGAGGGTTGTTATCAAGGCAGATTTGCCAGGTACTCTTACTAGTACAACAATGAAACAACACCAAAAACCACACTATTTTGTTGGTAGAAAATGAAGAGCTAATGTCAAAATCATGGAAGAAAAAGCATCATTAACAAGGAATATTTAAGAAAAAAAAAACATTTTATGTGGCTTGTATATAAACTTTTGACAGTAGCTCAACAAATTTCAATATACAGCTGCGGTACTGAGAGTACCTGGTAAATCTGCCTTGGTTGTTATTAAGTCCCGGTTCAGACACTTTAACATTTGATTTTTTATGTGAGCAAGAAAGAGATAGTCTAAATATAGTATGTTTCTATTTCTTTCTGTTTCAATGCATTGCGGTACGGAGTTTCTTGTACTTTGGCAGCAAAAGTTGAAGTGTGTGAACCGGGACTAACATATCTCATTTCAGTCTTAAGGCTCATTTAACCGAACGTTGAAATCGTAAATGTTAGTAAATATGTCAGTTGATCCCAACTGTAAAATGGCAAAGTTGTGAAAACGCTTACTTGACTTTAATAAAATGTTGCCGTAACGTTGGAACCTGCAGAAAATAAGGCTCATTTAGCCGAACGTTGAAATCGTAAATGTGAGCTATATGTAAATGTTAGGTAAATGTATATGTTGCTTCACTTATAGAATGCTTAAAATTGTGTCATATGTTTTTGTCAAAAACAAACAACATATAACTTGTATTTATAAAAACAAGATCATCAAAAATTCCCAAAATATTGTGTTTTTTGTAAGCTATATCGATTGTCACGTAACCTTAGAATAAAATTCTATTTTCTGCAAGTTCCGTTACGGCAACATTTTATTAAAGTCAAGTAAGCGTTTTCACAAATTGCCATATAACAATTTGGATCAGCTGACACATTTACCTAACATTTACGATTTCAACGTTCGGCTAAATGAGCCTATAGAATATTATTCTAAGGTTACGTGACAGTTGTAGACAGTGATGGGATGTATGTATGTTGAATGAAAATGGGGCACAAAAGACCTCTTTTGGTACTTATTTCTCTTTTGATATGTTTACCTGATATATATGTATAATTACATGATATATGCATTTTATATGTTTAACTTTCTAAATAAATGTTTTATTCACAATGAAATATCGCATGGCTGTATTTGGTTGTTCGTTTTAGATCAAGTGTTCCCAAAAGTTCCATAAGGAAGAGTAAACACCAATACATTGAAAGAAACCCTAATTTTTATTCAATATTTCTTGTTGTAAAAACAAATACACACAAAACGATATCATACGCTAAACAAAAACAAAGTCTTCACTGATGATTGCTGTCGTCAATGTTTACCAGCAAACCTTACAAAAGTGTTGTTGCTTTCCGCTTGCTTTTATACAATGAAGAACAACAATAAAATTAAAATAACACAAAGTTGTTTGTGTATTTCGTATTGCTAGTGCCGGGTGCTGTATGTGAGTATTAAAACACACAGCCTATAGCTAAGCGCTTTTACAAAAACAAATGAGCATCAAACGCATAGGGCCTGGGCACTCTTGTTTTAGATGTATTAAACACTCGTTTGTTCGTAAATATATAAATTTGTGTTATATAACAAAACACTTAATATATATTGTAATATGGAAAAAATGTGCCCATTTTATTAAACTTATGCCAAGGAATGACTCATTATCCTATTAGTTGTATATATTGGTGTTTCTGATGCCTCTCTGTACCATTTAATTAATTTGCGTACTTTTTCAACACGAACGCCAATAACATAAACATATTAAAGTGCCATCAATGTTTTAAACAGTTGTATAAAGTTTTATTGTATTTATTTTTGAAAGTGAACAGATTTTCTGTGATAAACATATTTTCCACATCCATTATATTATATTATTTTCTTTATTAAATACACTCAATCGATATAGCTTACAAGAAACACAATATTTTGGGAATTTTTGATGATCTTGTTTTTATAAATAGTTATATGTTGTTTGTTTTTGTCAAAAACATATGACACGATTTTAAGCATTCTATAAGTGTAGCAACATTTACCTAACATTTACATTTAGCTCACATTTACGATTTCAACGTTCGGCTAAATGAGCCTTAAGCTGGAAGTACATAACACGCGTTTCACGCGTCGCGCGTTCTATGCGTTTCATACTTCAGACGCGTTTTTCAACTCAAGTTACATGCAAAGCGTTTTATGCGTCAATGTTTATGTTTTGATCAGCTGTAGTGTAATATTCACAAAAGTTTAGTTTGCTAAAATGTTAAATAATATTTCTGTACAATAGCAATCTTTTGTTGTATAGAAATTCCTAATTTTTAATGGCATTAATTAACTTCTCATCCATTACGCTTTAATATTATTATCTGTGTTTAACCTACCTTGTTTAATATATTGCAAAATTAATAAACATAACAGAGATGGTACTTATGATGTAAAATAAATCGATAAATTATATGAATATTTGTTTGAAGAAACAATTGTGATAAAATAACTATTTCAATGCATATCATTCTTAAAAATATTAGTAATCTTTATTGCGACAGTGTTTTCTTATTAAAAACGTTTTATTATAATAAAAATGAAAAAATAATAATCCACGACAGAAACATATTTAATCGATAACATCGAAAATGTTATATAATTTGTCATCCGTGGCTACCAAAAACAGCCAGACGCGTGCCGCGCGTACAAAAGTAGAAAGTAGATCTACTTTACGCGTCAAGGGTTCTACGCGTTTTGTCATGTAAATTCCTTACAAGAACACTACCGAACATTTGACTATTCATTTGTTTGATAGTGCTGAGGGCTTAATACCTCATTGCCTATACAAAACTTGCTATCATTTTCTTAAAGGCAATATGAAAAAACTGATGTATACAATTGTATACATGTGAGCTTCCATCTCTGTCGTACTTATTAATTCTGCCGACATTTGAAAATATTGCTCACCTGCTCACTCTAGTTCTTTTTTGTATCAGTATGTAGACCATTGATCGTCAAACAAGTGCGAATGGGCCGAGCACCAATCGTGATTTTCACATACACAACACGAACCAAACAGAAAAACTAACTAAAATACAAAAAATAGTCAGTTGTATGACAGCAGTTGATGAATGAGGGTGCTTGTCGCTTTAGATTAGCATTTGCAACAACAAAACACAAGCTAAAGCGATTTATTTTTGAATTTGCAACAACAAACACATGTTAAAGAGAACAAGAAAATAATTATTTTTTTAGTCTCTTTATTTTTTATGAATATAGTACACTCTGAATATTTTTATTTTTCAAAATGTGGAATGTAGATTGGGAAGAAGCTTTTTTGTTTTCTTTAAATATATTAAATGAAGCTGAGTGCATGGTATGCAACAAAGTTATAAAAAAAATGTGTACATACGATATTAAGCGTCACTATAGCAACTGTCACTCAGAAATTCAGTTAGTTGTGGGGGAAGAACGAAAAGGGCTTTTCTTAAGACTTAAAAATGAGTTTCGTTGTAAAAACGATCGTCTTCTCCAAAATATTTCCAAAATGCCCAATGTGTCCACAAATTGTCAAAATAAAGCCACATATTTAATTGCATTGGCACTCGCAAAGAAAGGTCGACCATTTGAGGATGGAAAATTTTTTAAAGAAATGTGCCAATCAATAATGCCTTTATTTGGCGAAGCAGGGCAACAAATTAATAATGTTATAACTGAATTAAGTTTATCTGGTAAAACAATAGCCAGACGTACAGAGGATATAGGTCATTATATAAAAAATGAGACCTTAAATAGAATGAAATGTGCGAAGTACATTTCAGTTTGTATGGACGAAAGTGTGGACATATGCGACACTAGTCAATTGATTTTTTGTTTAAGGACTGTTGACGATTCTTTTAACTCATTTGAAGAAATTTTAAAACTGGACTCGCTTTATGGCAATGTGACAGGAGAAGTAGTTTTTTCGTCGTTTGAGACAAATGTTTTATCATTCATTGATAAAGAAAAACTATCTTCCATATGTACAGATGGAGCTGCCGTGATGCTAGGCCGAGAAAAGGGCTTTGTGGGTTATTTGAGAAAAGCTGGAATAAATGTGCCTACATTTCATTGTATTATTCACCAACAGGCTCTATTTGCCAAAACTATTGGCCTGTCTGGGACAATGCAAACTGCAGTTAAGATTATAAATCGACTGAGAGGGGGACATAATGCACTGACACACAGGAAGATCGTGGCTTTTCTGGAAGAAATATAATCGGAATATAAAGAAATTTTATTATTTACAGAGGTGCGCTGGTTAAACAGAGGAAAATCTCTCGAAAGACTTTTTGTGTTAAGAGAAGATATATTCTTATTTCTTAAAATGCAAAATTTGCAAAAAGATTCCGAGTTATTAAGTGCAATTTCTTCTCCTAATTTTTTAATGGATCTTGCGTTTCTGACGGACATTGTCCTTCAAGTGAATACATTAAATCTTGTGTTGCAAGGAAAGAATAACAACCTTTGTGATATGGTTTACGCCATCAATGAGTTTTCAAGGAAGCTATCGATTTTACGTGACCAAATTGCCGTTTTTAATTTGGAAAATTTTCTTCGAGTTAATGAAATTTTTGAAAAATTTCCAAACACAGAAAAATTAATCAAATATAGCGAGGAACTAAATATATTTCTAGACAATTTTCATAAAAGATTCAAAGATGTTTTTGAACTTCAGTGGGCAGTCGACATCTATTTAAACCCACTCACTTGCTCTATAGACAATGTTCCAGAAAGTATTCAGGTAGAGTTAAATTCTTTGAGGTCAGATTTGTTAATTCCAGTAGAAAGAGGGACAAATTTCTGGAAAAATGTATGCCCAAATAAGTACAAAACAATTAGAGATTTAATGTTGAGAATTTATTCCATGTTTTCTACCACGTATATATGCGAGTCCACATTTTCAGCAATGACCCATATCAAGAATAAATACCGTAACAAATTAACAGATAGTCATTTAGAAACATTACTAAAAATCAAATGTTACGACGGGACAATAAACATTGAAGAAGTAATTAACTATGTAGGAAAAAAATGACTTAAATAATTGCTTAATGAAATTAAAAAAAAAACTTATAATAAAAATACATACATATGTACATATATGTTTATTTTTTAAAGTAAATATTTTTTATTTATGTAAATTTTTTGTTTTATAATATCAATGTGATATTACTATAATTGTGAAAAATAAATCAAATTGAATTAATTGATTTTAACATGTAAATATGTATATATTTTTAGATGTAAATATTTTTTTATTGTCAGTTTTTAATTTTTAATAATATCAATGTGATATTATTAAAATCAGTATCAAAACCCAATGAAATTGTGGTAATTTATTTTTTTTTTATAGTCAATATACAGTGGTTCTAAACTTATTTCTTCATTAATTTTAAATAATTTTTTAACGAAATTTAAGTAATTTTTTATAGTCAACATACAATCATATATATTTTTTAATGTAAATATTTTATTAATATAAATTTTTAGTTTTTATATCAATTTGATATTACTGTTATTGTGAAAAATCAATGAGACTGAAGTATTTTTTTCCAACTTTTTTTTATTTATTTTTTCATTCATTCATTCTTTCATTCATAAACACGCTAAACCACTCCAGTGTGATTACGCACACATTTGCAATAAGATGGTTGGCTACGGTAAAAATAATTTAACAAAATTTAACAATCAATTTCTTCAAGTGTAAAATCACCAACACATTGAAATATCCCACATGTTCTCTTTTTGACAAAGGCTGATGTAGACACATATGTCTCATCAGTTGAACGCTCAGTACTGAGGAATCAAATGACTTCTCAAACCTGACAACTCTGTTATGTTTTGTTTATATTCTTCAGTGAAAATTAAAATAAGAAAACAAGACTGAAATTTAATTTACAATTTTATATTTCAATATTTATAATAAAAATATAAAACATTAAAAAAGTAAATATTATTAAGTTTAACAGCTACATCTTTATTCGATTTCTTTGTTGATGCAAAAGAATGAGAATGCCTAAAATAAAACAAACAATATTAAGCAAATGAGTTTTATCTACAATAAATTTTATATGAGCTTACCTTCATTTCTGGATTTTCGGTACCATATATATTTTTTTTGTTTTACACAAAACAGAGGATCTGGGATTTCTGCTATTATTCTGTGATATGTGCGGCCGCGTGCTAAGTGCATCAATAAATTCGTCTACTAACCGGGAAATGTGTTGGGAATACCTATAAAAACAATTTACTGTTATCACAACTTTTATTTTTAGCCTTAAACAATATACTTACATATCCTATTTAAGTTTAAAGATATACGAGTTCATATTTCCTTGGCCCGCATTCTTTATTGCTGCAAGGAATTATAATACCTAAAATGGAAAAAACAACTAACAATATTAATGAAATTATATTTACCTACTACAAATATTATATAAGCTTACCTTTACTTCTGTATATTCAATGCGATTGTTTCCCAGCATAACACAAATCACAGGACATTGTTTAATTTGTTCATCTAGGTGCTGAATTAATCACCGAACTCTATATTTGGTTACCAATATAAATCTATAAAAATAACCTTTTGTTATGATTATGTATAACATTAAACAATAATATACTTACATATCATATTTATCCACACAAATATAAAGGATTTCTTTGCTGAAAACAACATCACCACAAATAAACAAAAAGTGAAATTAAAAATATTCTCAAAATTCAACAATTGTCAGTCATATGTTTAAAAGTGTTAATGAAAAAGTTCTGTCTGTATTAGTTCCAGTCACTCATTTCTTGTAGGGTTGTTACATACAATATACCCGTGAACTTAACAAACTTTTCTGAACATATTTTTTTGCAGATTTAATTTTTTTTTGCAAAAGGTAAACAAAACATTCTCAGAGAGGAAAAATGAGAACTTTTAGCTTTGCAGACTGAATATAAGGAATGCTGCCAAGTTTATAATAAAAATTACGCGGCAAGAATCTAAAATTGGTTGGTTATTTAAAGGCACATTTTTATTGATATTTACCTTTTTTTATTGTTTATTGTTATATATATTTTCATCAAACTTTTTGCATTATCAACAAACTTTTTACCTATTTCTTGGCCTATAACTTTAAACCATAAAAGATACTAGTAAACAATGTTACACCATCTGAAAGAAAAAAACAAATGCCACATTTTGTAATCATTACTTCTTCGATTCAAGTAAGTGTTTCAAACAAAACTTTTCCAATACTTAAAAAAAACAGTTTTTGGCCCATAACTTCCGAACCGGAATTTGTGCCATCAAGTCATCTATATCACCTGAAAGGGCATGGACTTGATGACTTGATGGCACAAATTCCGTTTCTGGTGTTGGAGGTCACATAGTGGGTGATTTGTGGGTTTCCAAAACAGTTTTTGAAAAATTTTGTTCGAAGCAACAACCACTCTGGAAAAATCTAATGATGCCAAATTGTAGCCCTTTCCATGCCCTTTTAGGTGATATAGATGACTTGATGGCACAAATTCCGTTTCTGGTGTTGGAGGTCACATAGTGGGCGATTTGTGGGTTTCCAAAACAGTTTTTGAAAAATTTTGTTCGAAGCAACAACCACTCTGGAAAAATCTAATGATGCCAAATTGTAGCCCTTTCCATGCCCTTTCAGGTGATATAGATGACTTGATGGCACAAATCCCGGTTCGGAAGTTATGGGCCAAAAACTGTTTTTTTTAAGTATTGGAAAAGTTTTGTTTGAAACACTTACTTGAATCGAAGAAGTAATGATTACAAAATGTGGCATTTGTTTGTTTCTTTCAGATGGTGTAACATTGTTTATTAGTATCTTTTATGGTTTAAAGTTATAGGCCAAAAACTAGGTAAAACGTTTGTTGAAAATGCAAAAAGTTTGATGAATATGCATATATCAATAAACAATAAAAAAAGGTAAATATCAATAAAAATGTGCCTTAACTAACCAACCAATTTTAGATTGTTGCCGTATAATTTTACGTAAGTGAAGAAAACAAGATGCCATATTTTTAGGTTTTAACAAGATTTTTTGACTCGCGTGAACTTAACATACCGCAAATACAGTGTGAGTAACATACTTTTTTGCACAGTTGAAAAACAAGTACTAAACCGAAAAAAGTAGCGAAACATGACAAAAAGTACCAAAATACCATATTTTACAACTCTGCCGGCATTGTTTGTTTTGATTATAAAAGTATGTTATTTCAATTCCATTCCGTTCACATGAAAAAGGTTACCCCAGATCAATAGAAATAGTATGTTACAGTGCACAAAGTACATGCCATTTGATTGCACTTCATATTGCTTGATGAATAAAACCGTCAAATATAAAAGTGCCAAGGATCTGTAAATTGGGTTTGAGAGAGGGAGGTGCCCTTAAAAAGACTGACCGGTTGTCATTAAATCCTATTTAAAATTTTAGGGGGTATACCCCCCCAAATATGGAAAGTAGTCAGAATGCACCCAATATTGTTCGTTGAATAAAACCGTCAAATATAAAAGTGCCAAGGATCTGTAAATTGGGTTTGACAGAGGGAGGTGCCCTTAAAAAAATTGACCGGTTGTCATTAAATCCTATTTAAAAGTTTAGGGGGTATACCCCCCAAATATGGAAAGTAGTCAGAATGCACCCAATATTGTTCGTTGAATAAAACCGTCAAATATAAAAGTGCCAAGGATCTGTAAATTGGGTTTGACAGAGGGAGGTGCCCTTAAAAAGACTGACCGGTTGTCATTAAATCCTATTTAAAAGTTTAGGGGGTATACCCCCCCAAATATGGAAAGTAGTCAGAATGCACCCAATATTGTTCGTTGAATAAAACCGTCAAATATAAAAGTGCCAAGGATCTGTAAATTGGGTTTGACAGAGGGAGGTGCCCTTAAAAAGACTGACCGGTTGTCATTAAATCCTATTTAAAAGTTTAGGGGGTATACCCCCCCAAATATGGAAAGTAGTCAGAATGCACCCAATATTGTTCGTTGAATAAAACCGTCAAATATAAAAGTGCCAAGGATCTGTAAATTGGGTTTGACAGAGGGAGGTGCCCTTAAAAAGACTGACCGGTTGTCATTAAATCCTATTTAAAAGTTTAGGGGGTATACCCCCCCAAATATGGAAAGTAGTCAGAATGCACCCAATATTGTTCGTTGAATAAAACCGTCAAATATAAAAGTGCCAAGGATCTGTAAATTGGGTTTGACAGAGGGAGGTGCCCTTAAAAAGACTGACCGGTTGTCATTAAATCCTATTTAAAAGTTTAGGGGGTATACCCCCCCAAATATGGAAAGTAGTCAGAATGCACCCAATATTGTTCGTTGAATAAAACCGTCAAATATAAAAGTGCCAATGATCTGTAAATTGGGTTTGACAGAGGGAGGTGCCCTTAAAAAGACTGACCGGTTGTCATTAAATCCTATTTAAAAGTTTAGGGGGTATACCCCCCCAAGTATGGAAAGTAGTCAGAATGCACCCAATATTGTTCGTTGAATAAAACCGTCAAATATAAAAGTGCCAAGGATCTGTAAATTGGGTTTGACAGAGGGAGGTGCCCTTAAAAAGACTGACCGGTTGTCATTAAATCCTATTTAAAAGTTTAGGGGGTATACCCCCCCAAATATGGAAAGTAGTCAGAATGCACCCAATATTGTTCGTTGAATAAAACCGTCAAATATAAAAGTGCCAAGGATCTGTAAATTGGGTTTGACAGAGGGAGGTGCCCTTAAAAAGACTGACCGGTTGTCATTAAATCCTATTTAAAAGTTTAGGGGGTATACCCCCCCAAATATGGAAAGTAGTCAGAATGCACCCAATATTGTTCGTTGAATAAAACCGTCAAATATAAAAGTGCCAAGGATCTGTAAATTGGGTTTGACAGAGGGAGGTGCCCTTAAAAAGACTGACCGGTTGTCATTAAATCCTATTTAAAAGTTTAGGGGGTATACCCCCCCAAATATGGAAAGTAGTCAGAATGCACCCAATATTGTTCGTTGAATAAAACCGTCAAATATAAAAGTGCCAATGATCTGTAAATTGAGTTTGACAGAGGGAGGAGCCCTTAAAAAGACTGACCGGTTGTCATTAAATCCTATTTAAAAGTTTAGGGGGTATACCCCCCCAAATATGGAAAGTAGTCAGAATGCACCCAATATTGTTCGTTGAATAAAACCGTCAAATATAAAAGTGCCAAGGATCTGTAAATTGGGTTTGACAGAGGGAGGTGCCTTAAAAAAGACTGACCGGTTGTCATTAAATCCTATTTAAAAGTTTAGGGGGTATACCCCCCCAAATATGGAAAGTAGTCAGAATGCACCCAATATTGTTCGTTGAATAAAACCGTCAAATATAAAAGTGCCAAGGATCTGTAAATTGGGTTTGACAGAGGGAGGTGCCCTTAAAAAGACTGACCGGTTGTCATTAAATCCTATTTAAAAGTTTAGGGGGTATACCCCCCCAAATATGGAAAGTAGTCAGAATGCACCCAATATTGTTCGTTGAATAAAACCGTCAAATATAAAAGTGCCAAGGATCTGTAAATTGGGTTTGACAGAGGGAGGTGCCCTTAAAAAGACTGACCGGTTGTCATTAAATCCTATTTAAAAGTTTAGGGGGTATACCCCCCCAAATATGGAAAGTAGTCAGAATGCACCCAATATTGTTCGTTGAATAAAACCGTCAAATATAAAAGTGCCAATGATCTGTAAATTGGGTTTGACAGAGGGAGGTGCCCTTAAAAAGACTGACCGGTTGTCATTAAATCCTATTTAAAAGTTTAGGGGGTATACCCCCCCAAATATGGAAAGTAGTCAGAATGCACCCAATATTGTTCGTTGAATAAAACCGTCAAATATAAAAGTGCCAAGGATCTGTAAATTGGGTTTGACAGAGGGAGGTGCCCTAAAAAAGACTGACCGGTTGTCATTAAATCCTATTTAAAAGTTTAGGGGGTATACCCCCCCAAATATGGAAAGTAGTCAGAATGCACCCAATATTGTTCGTTGAATAAAACCGTCAAATATAAAAGTGCCAAGGATCTGTAAATTGGGTTTGACAGAGGGAGGTGCCCTAAAAAAGACTGACCGGTTGTCATTAAATCCTAATTAAAAGTTTAGGGGGTATACCCCCCCAAATATGGAAAGTAGTCAGAATGCACCCAATATTGTTCGTTGAATAAAACCGTCAAATATAAAAGTGCCAAGGATCTGTAAATTGGGTTTGACAGAGGGAGGTGCCCTTAAAAAGACTGACCGGTTGTCATTAAATCCAATTTAAAAGTTTAGGGGGTATACCCCCCCAAATATGGAAAGTAGTCAGAATGCACCCAATATCGTTCGTTGAATAAAACCGTCAAATATAAAAGTGCCAAGTATCTGTAAATTGGGTTTGACAGAGGGAGGTGCCCTTAAAAAGACTGACCGGTTGTCATTAAATCGTATTTAAAAGTTTAGGGGGTATACCCCCCCAAATATGGAAAGTAGTCAGAATGCACCCAATATTGTTCGTTGAATAAAACCGTCAAATATAAAAGTGCCAAGGATCTGTAAATTGGGTTTGACAGAGGGAGGTGCCCTTAAAAAGACTGACCGGTTGTCATTAAATCCTATTTAAAAGTTTAGGGGGTATACCCCCCCAAATATGGAAAGTAGTCAGAATGCACCCAATATTGTTCGTTGAATAAAACCGTCAAATATAAAAGTGCCAAGGATCTGTAAATTGGGTTTGACAGAGGGAGGTGCCCTTAAAAAGACTGACCGGTTGTCATTAAATCCTATTTAAAAGTTTAGGGGGTATACCCCCCCAAATATGGAAAGTAGTCAGAATGCACCCAATATTGTTCGTTGAATAAAACCGTCAAATATAAAAGTGCCAAGGATCTGTAAATTGGGTTTGACAGAGGGAGGTGCCCTTAAAAAGACTGACCGGTTGTCATTAAATCCTATTTAAAAGTTTAGGGGGTATACCCCCCCAAATATGGAAAGTAGTCAGAATGCACCCAATATTGTTCGTTGAATAAAACCGTCAAATATAAAAGTGCCAAGGATCTGTAAATTGGGTTTGACAGAGGGAGGTGCCCTTAAAAAGACTGACCGGTTGTCATTAAATCCTATTTAAAAGTTTAGGGGGTATACCCCCCCAAATATGGAAAGTAGTCAGAATGCACCCAATATTGTTCGTTGAATAAAACCGTCAAATATAAAAGTGCCAAGGATCTGTAAATTGGGTTTGACAGAGGGAGGTGCCCTTAAAAAGACTGACCGGTTGTCATTAAATCCTATTTAAAAGTTTAGGGGGTATACCCCCCCAAATATGGAAAGTAGTCAGAATGCACCCAATATTGTTCGTTGAATAAAACCGTCAAATATAAAAGTGCCAAGGATCTGTAAATTGGGTTTGACAGAGGGAGGTGCCCTTAAAAAGACTGACCGGTTGTCATTAAATCCTATTTAAAAGTTTAGGGGGTATACCCCCCCAAATATGGAAAGTAGTCAGAATGCACCCAATATTGTTCGTTGAATAAAACCGTCAAATATAAAA
>OX637532.1:80796939-80851939 GCA_951800035.1 Linnaemya tessellans
TTCACAAAGCACTCCCGAATATGGCAATTATTGATAACGACGCGTAATTTAGCTACCTTTCGAATAAGGGTAGCGCCACATGTATACCCGGCTTAGTTTTAGAGTTAGTTGAAATTATTTAAAAATACCACAATTATATAGCTAGCGCGTTGCACTCATGTACTATCAAAACAAATTCTAACACATACACTCTCAACAAAAAAGAAAAACGTGCGCTAACGTACACTGTTTGTAAACAAAGCAAAAAATCTTGTTTTCTCAAATCTTGTTTTCTTCACGGCGATTATAATTTTTATTATTCTGCATACATTATTTGACAGCACTTTTATCCCGAGTCGGTAATCCACAATATAAAATTCTTATATATATGTTTTAAAAGTGTTGCTTTTTATCAGAAAATAAATAAATATTGAAAAGAAAACAGTTTTATTTAACATAGATAATTACTTAACTAAAAATTACTGAAAAATTGTTTAACAGTCGTTAACATGTGCAAAAGTAGTTCAGTGGTGCCTGTGTACATATTTGTGAGTCTGGCAACTCGGTTTAACATGCAGAAGAGAGCACAATTAATACCTGCACAATTGCTCTCTGAGTTCTGCACGTTTGCAGATTTTTTCTCACTGTTTTTTAATGGCGGAAAAAAAGTTTGTTCAAAAGTTTTTTATCTTGTCGCAGGTACATACAATTACACTAGCCCAGTGATGTCAAATGTGATTGTGTTGGTGAGATCACTCTTCCCAATAAGCATTTTGGCTGGAATTCAAGTGGAATTACATTTGAAATGCAGTCACAATTTCCAATTTCCAGTGTTGAATTACAGTTGAAACACAGTTGAATTCAATAGCGAATCCAGCAAAATTAACCATTGAATTACAGTCGAACAAAACAGTACCTTTACAGTGTAATTCCAGCCTTGAATAACAGTGTGATTCAAGTTGAACCGAACCTGTTTTTACACTTGAAGTCAAGCAAGGAATTGCAGTGGAATTCAAGTCGAACCGATCCTGTTTTTACCGTTGAATTCCAGCATGCTTTTGGCTTTGAATACATACCTTTACATTTATTTATTCCAAATTTCTTTATATTGTTTAATTTTCTATTCTTTATTTTCTTTTTGCTTATTTTCACTTTTATTTCTTTATTTTCACTTTAAAAACTTTGCGACTTTTGCGATGTAAAATTGTTCAACATTAATATTTTATTATTGACATTTAGAGTAAATAGTTGACTCGATTTGATTTTGTTTTGTAACAAAACTTCAAACAGACTGGAAAGAGGATGGATTTCAAATGTAATTCAATCTTGCATTTACACTGGAATTCCAACATTGGAATTCACAAAAAATTTGTGCTTATTGGGTTATCTCTTACATTCCCAGCGGGAGAAATGTGCGGTTGCGAGGCCTAACTAGTGGCCTTTTCTAAGAGTATCCTTTTATTTACCAATAATACTTATCTTCTAATTTTATAAGTTGTAAAACAGGGTTTCGAAAATTGCCAAGTGCTCAGATATTTAATTTTAAAATATTTCTCCATTTTTAAGCTGAACATTTGATTAGTTTATATACAAGAGAAACAATTTTTACAAAAAGTCTTACTTATGAATTAATTTAAAAGCTACTTTAAGAAATTTTCGAAAAGATGTACCTACATATAGTGGATCCAACTTATTTCAAACCTCTTATATGTATTGTATATATATATATTTATATAAATATATTATTTCTGTTTAGAGGCCTCAAAACAGGACTTGCGATACTTCCCGCTGAATGAGAGTGTTTTTCAGTAAACAATTATATTTTACGCTTTCAAAATAAAAGAGCGTAAGCGTACATGTGAGTTTTGCTTCCACAATTGTGTATGAGGCTGACATCACTGCACTAGCCCTACTTTTTTGACAGACGCTTATAACGCGTAGACGCGTGTTATGTACTTCCAGCTTTACGGTCTTATTCAAAAAAAAAATTTTAATTGATGCTTGAAGTTCACGTTAGTTAATAGCTACTTTAAGGCTAACATATCTATGTTAAAAAATTATATGCAAAAACAGTGCGTTAACTATTGCATACTTCAAATAATTTTACTTGTTGATACTGGCAACATCATCATTCTCTCTTGTCTCTTTGTAGTTAACGATGCAAAATAGTGAGTACTAATTCATCCTGATAGTCGGATGTTTTAAAATTTGTTTTGTATATTTTTAAAATAAAATAAAATTTTTTATATGCAAAATAATATATATACTACAGAAAAAACATAAACTAATGTTTATGTTAAGGGTTTAAACCGATTATTTAAAAAACAACCATTCTTTACTTGTGTTGATTGCATGTACATCACTATAAATTTTATTGTTTTTACATTGTGTGTTAATACTTTGAATGATATTTACCGTCATAGATGCTGCTTAAGGAACTCATAAGAAAGAAGGTAAAAGTAATTGAAAACAAAAATACGGACGACAACAATACCAACCATTCAAAGAAAAAGGCATGGGTGGAAGTGGCAGAAAGTTATGTACATCACATATATATATATATATATATATATATATATATACATATATATATATATATATATATATATATATATGTATATATATATATATATATATATATATATATATATATATATGTATATATATATATATATATATATATATATATATATATATATATATATATATATACAACCACATGATC
This sequence comes from Linnaemya tessellans, assembly GCA_951800035.1. Classification (NCBI taxonomy): domain Eukaryota; kingdom Metazoa; phylum Arthropoda; class Insecta; order Diptera; family Tachinidae; genus Linnaemya; species Linnaemya tessellans. The sequence goes on from OX637532.1 coordinate 80,799,644, forward strand.
ATTTCCTTTTTTAGTTAGCCTATGTCTATGTGCTTAAAGCAGGGCAACTCAATTCCTACACTCAGGAAACGAGTACCAATCGGATTTTTATACGTATTCACATACGCAACCCGAACAGTAACGAAATTCACATGAATGAGAAAAGAGAAAATACAAATTTTATTCATAGCCAACACCAAATGCATGACTAAATTTTCAACCCCCGTTGCCATCTTTCGATTTTTTGTATTCTTGGATGGATGAATTTATATATATTATGCTTCTTAGTAATTTTGTATGATATAAAAATGGTTTTATAATATTTTATATCTTCATTGGAAGATAGTATTGTCTATAATAGAATTTTTTAATATAAGCCTTATGAAAATTTTCTACAGAGGAACATTGTTGTTAAATCGAAAAAAATGTTATTATTTACTTAGCTGTACGAGTATTTTAAAATTTTTGGTTCATTATTTTTACACCATTTACAGTTTTATTTCCGAAATTCCTTATCATATTTTATAAAATTCTATTTATTTATTTTTCATTATCTCATAGCTTATTTTATGCAGCAAAATTAATAATATTAAAATGTTTCCCAATTTTAACATTAAATTCTATGTGTATAAAATGGAGGAAAGTACATAATATTGCAGTAATTTTGTTTTTTTTTATAAAAAACATGCGACTTGCCTTGTCGAATTTTAAAAGTCAATTAAATTAAATTTTTGTGTGCGCTTAGGAGGCCAAAAAATTATACTTTATACAAGGGCTCACAGCGATAAGGCCGGTACTCTGTTTGAATTTTCGAAAAATGTTTAGCAAAATTGTTTTCAGAAAAATTTCACGTGGTTTTCATAGTAAAAACAGAGTAGATACTAGTTTACCAAATTTTTCCACGCATATTCCGACTAAATATTTTTTATATGGACTTTGAAAGCATTTCGGTCGAAAATTTCAATAGAATATAGGCTATAAAAACAAAAATCAATTTCACACATTGTATAAAAGTGAAAACTAAGTTTGCCTTCTTATATTATTGTCAATTTAAGTTTGTGATCAACGGCAACACCTTGAAATGTTCTTTCTTGTTCACATAGTTGCCAGACAAAATAGATGTAAAATCGTCAAATTTTGGAGAAAAAACATCAAAATCTTCATATTACTTTTTCAAATCGTTAATGTGAAATTATTACGGTAGTTTTATGAAAAATACCACAAAATTTCTACAGTTCAATTTGAAGTATACGTAAAATAAGAAATATTTTTAATTTTTTATTTTCTTTTTTCCGAGACTCTATATCTCAGAAGTTACTTTGCTGATTATTATTATTTAGATTTTTTAATTAGCTTCTTTAATGTAGCTATCACCTATTACTAATATATTACGAATTACATTGCTAGAAGTACGAGTTTCAACGTTTAGTAAAGTCCTTATATAGAATTTTTTCAAAATTACAAACATTTTAATAAATGAATTCACTTGAAAGCAAATTTTTTGATTTGATATATAAGTAAAAATATTCCAACATAATGTACATTAATAAATTCGGAAAAAAATGAAAAATATTTTGGGCCTTATATATATCGCGTGGAGTGTATAATTTATTCACTATAAGGAATTTCGTCTGTATTAATTAAATATAAGAAATACATATTAATGAAAACTTTATTTCAATATTTCATGTCATTTTATTTTTGGCATAAAAAGTCGTCAAAATTACTTCATGTCTGGCAACATTATTTGTACGCAGTTGTTTAAAAAAACAGTCACTAACACATGAAAAATGCTCTAATACATTATACTTAAATATTTTCTCCCATTGAGGACCCCTGGCTTAGAGCTTTAGACCAGGGATTTCCAAAAATTTTTTGGTTGTGTAGTAGTGAGTATCAGAGAGTAAAAAAATTGAGAGAATACATTCATTTACAGCCGAAATAAAATGTTAGTATAATATATTTTATAAGTTGTATAATACAATGGTACAAAATTAAAAATTTTTTGTGTTGATAAAATTTTTTTAGCAATTCTTTACCATTTCACCATATTTCAATTTTTCTAAAAAAATTGTTTTATTTTTGTAAAACAGGTCTTCTCTTTCCTTATCATTTAAATTATTTATATTATTATGAAAACGATCGCAATTGCGTTTAATAACATATTCCGTTCCTTCCTTAACTGTTGCACAGCATATAAGGCATTGGATGTTACCAAAAGCGTTTTTGACCGCACAATATATTTTAAGTGCCATCATAAAGTTTTTTCTGTTAACTTGAAACAAAAATATGTATTAGTAGTCGTATACGCAATATTTTTTGAGTGTAAGCTGAAACAAAATAACATAGCATCCGCTAGACATGTGCACTTGTCGAAGTCACATCGACGACTGAATTGAAGAGTATAAAAATATGTGTTAGTAGTGGTGTACACAATTGTGCAAAGAAATGGAAATCCCTGCTTTAGACCAGAGACTTGGCGTAATTAAAACAGGTGGCAGCGTAAGCGCTACAACTACTACAATACAACCACATAGGTGTTTTTGTTTGTGTAATAAAGTTTTGAATGTCAAAACATGAGTGAAACACAAATGGAAAACGTGCTGCAATTGTACTTTTTATGGTACATATTGGACCTTGGTGGTACCGTGGTACTACCGTGAATTACTTGGTACAATTTATATATCTCAATCAATCTATAATCGGACTAATTCATAAAAATTATTTTACGTTTTTTATAAGCTTATTTGCAAAATGTATACAGGCATTTTTTTAAATAATCAGTTAATATAAGTAAAATATTTTTATGATTTATAATAATTAGTTTACTGTATGGCAATATTCGAGGCAGTATTATTGAAAGCATGGAGTCTTTGCTCTATTCCTCTACTCGATCAAAGTAACTGATAAAGTATAACGAATTTTCGAGACAGTCTTGCTATAAGTATGATGCTTTTTCGCAACTAAAATGTTTTTCAATGTCATCTTCCCTAGATCCAAGCAATTTGTAAAGTTTGTTTTTGTTTTTAGTTACTTTCTAAGCATGGAGGCTAATTACTTTCGAGATTTGTGTTAATATCAGAACTGATCAACCACCATTTGATCATTTAGACTTGTCTTAGAACATCCTCTCCTTCGAACTGAGTGGGACTATTCTTGTCTGTGTATTCTTTATTTCTATGAGTGTGAATTTGCAATGAATATATTTAATTGTTCTTATAATAACAAAATTTGTATATTAAATCATTTTTTTTAACAAAATTTATGGATCTAAAATATTTTGTTTTATACTTGCGAATTTGTAAAAGAATTTTTTTTGTCATATAGTTATGAAATTCTTTTTATTTGACACATTGTTGTCACAATACTATTATATATAAATGAAATTTATTTGTTGGTGGTTAAGCAATGTCTACATATATGCATTTCATTGGTGCTTTACCAAATCGTCAGTAGACTTTAACCACAGTTTTGAAAAGTTAAAAACCTCTTATCTTATGCATATACTTCCGAAAACAATCTGAGAATTCACAACTTGTAAATTACAAATTATTTTCAAAAATAACAACAGAATAAGAATAGTAGGCCTTGCAACTCATACAAAACTAAACCAACAAATAAAGTATATTTGATATGAATCTATTTTATTTTTCTACACCTTTATACAATCAGAAATCCATTGGATAACAAGAAAAGTATTTATAAGGCAAAATGAAAAATAAAATCTAAATCAAACTGTTATGAAATTCTTTTTATTTGACACATTGTTGTCACAATACTATTATATAGAAATGAAATTTATTTTTGCCTTATAAATACTTTTCTTGTTATCCAATGGATTTCTGATTGTATAAAGGTGTAGAAAAATTAAATAGATTCATATCAAATATTTACAAGTTGTGAATTCTCAGATGGTTTTTGGAAGTATATGCATAAGATAAGAGGTTTTTAACTTTTCAAAACTGTGGTTAAAGTCTACTGACGATTTGGTAAAGCACCAATGAAATGCATATAGACATTGCTTAACCACCAACAAATAAATTTCATTTATATATTTTTGTCATATATAAATAAATGGTACCACCGTGATGTGAAAAGTACACTTTGCTTATTTAGTTGATACAAAATCAAAATAGTCATTTTCCATCCCTGTTGTGAAAATCATAAGAAAAAGAAAGCTCTGAACATAAATAGAATTAACCCTTATGTCTGCCGCAAAAAAAAAAATACATTATTAGTATTATTCTAAAAATTTAAAACTGAATTGAATACATTTCAATGATTTATAACCTTAATCTGGTTATAAATTTTTTATAATTGTTTGAAATATATTTCAGATCGTTATATACTACAAATTTTGCTTTTAGTAAAGAGACGACTTTATGTTCCCATGTGTCAAAAAGGCAGTTATTATGGTATCTACTATGCACGCCGAACCTAATGTTGAACCCAATACTTGTGGAAAACCGAAAATTATAATGTATTATAATAAAACAGAAGAGGGAGTAGAACAAGCCGATGGCCATTGTCACTATTTTAATGCTATTGATATAGCAGTGCTAGCATCCTATATTATATATACGGAATTTAAAACATCAGTCTAGTGATCGTCGTCGAAAATTCTTAAAAGATCTTAAAACAGGGCTCCTCAATGGGAGAAAATATTTAAGTATAATGTATTTGTGAATTTTTCATGTGTTAGTGACTGTTTTTTTAAGCAAGAGCGTACAAATAATGTTGCCAGACGACGTCATTTTTACGACTTTTTATGCCAAAAATAAAATGACATGAAATATTTAAATAAAGTTTTCATTAATATGTATTTCTTACATTTAATTAATACAGGCGAACTTCCTTATAGTGAATAAATTATACACTCCACGCAATATTTGTAAGGTTAAAATTATTTTAAATTTTTTTCCGAACTTATTAATGTACATAATGTTGGAATATTTTGACTTATATATTGCCATTTTATCTGACATAAAAATATTGTGTTCCGTTATTTCTGTTTAAAAATAACGTGATTTAAATATTAAATTTGAACGAAATATTTAAAAGACCAAGTCTAGGAAATTATAATAGAGGAGTAAAAAAATCTAAATATGTAAGTGGCATCAAAACATTTTGGTTCTTACTTTAAATTAAGAGAAAAGACATATATTATAAAAAAGGCTTACAAATCAAAAAATTTGCTTTCAAGTCAATTCATCTATTAAAATGTTTGTAATTTTGAAAAAATTCTATATAAGGACGCTACTAGACGTTGAAACTCGTACTTCTAGCAATATAATTCGTAATATATTAGTAATAGGTGATAGCTACATTAAAGAAGCTAATTAAAAAATCTAAATAATAATAATCGGCAATGTAACTTCTGAGATATAGAGCCTCGGAAAAAAGAACCTTATGTACCCTCTTCTCCCCATAAAACTTTTTGCAATAAAAAAATTTAAACAGAAGCAATTTCTTATTTTACGTATACTTCAAATTGAACTTACTCATTGTTTTTAAACATTTTTGTCAAAATAACACCGTTTTATATGAAAAATTGAAAGCATTTTTTAATTCTGTAGAAATTTTGAGGTATTTTTCATAAAACTACCGTAATAATTTCACATTAACGATTTGAAAAAGTAATATGAAAATTTTGATGTTTTTTCTCCAAAATTTGGCGATATTGCATCTATTTTGTCTGGCAATTATGTGAACAAGAAAGAACATTTAAAGGTGTTGCCGTTGATCACAAAATCAAATTGATAATAATATAAGAAGGCAAACTTAGTTTTCACTTTTGTGTGAAATTGATTTTTGTTTCGATAGCCTATATTCTATTCACAATTTCGACCGAAATGCTGTCAAAGCCCATATAAAAGGTATTTAGTCGAAATAAGCGTGGAAAAATTTGGAAAACTAGTTTACTATGAAAAACACGTGAAATTTTTCTGAACACAATTTTGCTAAATATTTTTCGAATATTCAAACAGAGTACCGGCCTTATCGCTGTGAGCCCTTGTATGTAGTATAATATTTTGGCCTCCTAAGCGCACACAAAAATTTAATATAATTGACTGTTAAAGTTCGACGGGGCAAGGCGCATGTTTTTTATGAAAAAAATTTAAATAAAGCTATGAGCCACTGTATATACATATTTGGGAAATTATGAAATATAAATAAATAGAATTTTCTAAAATATGATAAGAAAATTCGGAAATAAAACTGTAAATGGTGTAAAGATAATGTACCAAAAATTTTAAAATACTCGTGCAACTGAGTAAATAACATTTCTTTCGATTTAAAAAAAAGTTCGTCTGTAGAAATTTTTCATAAGGCTTATATTAAAATATTCTATTACAGACAATACTATCTTCCAATGGAGATATGAAATATTATAAAACCATTTTTGTATCATACAAAATTACTAAAAATCATAATATATATAAATTCATCCATCCAAGAATACAAAAAATTGAACGATGGCAACGCAGGTTGAAAATTTAGTCATGCATTTGTTGTTGTCTATGAATAAGATTTTTATTTTCTCTTCTCTCATTGATGTGAATTTCGTTACTGTTCGTGTTGCGTATGTGAATACGTGTAAAAAATCCGATTGGCACTCGTATCTGGAGTGTAATGGCTGAGGAGCCCTGTCTTAAAAGGTTTGTGTCAAAAAAATACTATAAAAATTTTTCATGTACCAAACTTTGAAATTGCAACCTCTTCCATACTGAACTGGCTGTTCCAAGCCAATCTGCAGTCAACACTCTATTAGTCGACCAATATGTTCAAACTGTTCGATAGATTTACACTAAAATGTTACTTCTGTGTTTGATTTTAACTTATGCAAATTTTTATTTATTCATGCAAAGCTACTAACAGTTTCAAATAATATAATTGCAATGGCCGCTTTTTCATATAAAACCCGTACAGGTACCTGGGCACGTTGGTGCGCAGTAAAGGCTGTTTAAAATAAAATGGTCTCCCAGGCAAATTACAACAAAAAAAATTTTACTGGCGTCTGCACAATAACTCAATAGTTTGAATAGTTTGTGTACACCACTACTAACACATATTTTTATACTCTTCAATTCAGTCGTCGATGTGACTTCGACAAGTGGATGGCGTAATAAAACCAGGTGGCAGCGTAAGGGCTACAAGTACAACAATACAACAACATAAGGGTTCTTGTTTGTGTAACAAAGTTGAGATTGTCAAAACAATGAGTTAAGATATAAATGTCAAAAGCGTAAGAAAAAGAAGCATTTCAAATTTAAGAAATAAAATATCTTGCATCATGCCAACATACAAAAGTGAAGAAAAAGTAAAAAAAGAAGATTTAATCAAAACACAATATTTTCTTGTGACCTGAAACCGGTCTATATAATGGTGATTTATTATATAATAATACTTATATCATCAATATCTGATAAGGAATGAAAACACCACAGAGGAATTAAAACTTAAAAGTTGAAAATAGTTATTTTTTCATAGAATTACACGTATTAAGTATACACAAATATATACAATAAGTGCAACACAAAAGTTTATTATATATTCCATGTTATAATAGTGGACTGCAAATGTAGTACTGCCGCGCTTTAAGATTTTCTTCCTCATAGTATTTCGTACCACAACGAGCTCTGATAAATATTTTTATCTAAAATAATGTTTATGGTTTAGTATATTATATTACTGCAAGTATTTATATTACTCCCAGTATTTATATTACCGGGATTAAGGATTTTCTCACTCTAAGGATTAAGGATTTTTTATCTAAATTGTTATTATTATTATTATTAGTATTTTCTTTTAGTTCACTTTTTTCACAACAATAATTTAAAATATTCCTTTTTCAATAAACATTGAATAAACATTTTATTCATATATCAGCTCTGAACATAAATATAATTACGCCGTACGCCGTACTTTGAAAGTTTAAACTCACAACAAATAAAAATTCAATGGGAACAAAAAATTGTTTACATTCCTAACGATGCCACCTGGTTTAGTACGCCCTGGACAAGTGTACATGGCTAGCGGATGCTATATTATTTTGTTTCAGCTTACACTCAAAAAATATTGTGTATACCACTACATCATTCACAATTTTAAAACAAAACTTTTTCTAATATTTTCCTAAATTGAAACTGGTGATTTTTCCAATTTTCCAAAAACTTCACTTGTTTATAGAAATCTCGAAATCGACAAAAGATATGAATATGCCGAAATATTTGAAACACTTTTCAATAATTTTCAAGACAGGTTTCAAGATTTTGTAATTTTACAACCGCTGTTAGATCTTTTCGAAAACCCTTTTCGTTGCGATGTAAGCAACTACGAATTTGATATTCAATCAGAACTAGCTGTAATATTTATTTTTTATGACTTTTTAAAACATAAAATATATTGCTAACATTCTATTTCGGCTGTAATGAATGTATTCTCTCAATTTTTTTACTCTCTGGTACTCACTACTACACAAAGTATATCTATATCAAGTATATGTAAGAGCCCAGCTGACTAAAATTTTTTCAGTTTTTACATGAACGTATGCCAAAATTTGTTTACTTTTGTAGCGAGCCATATTTGTTTATTCGTTGAAAAAATAATTTTGTAAAATTGTGAAAAACATTATTAATTCAACAAAAGTAGCAAAAAAGAATTGTTGTGGAAAAGATTTTTGTGCAAAAGTGTATTGTTTAAGAAAAGTAACAAAAAGAAATTGTTTTAAAAAAGCTCTATGCGAAAAGTATTTAAATTTTTGGAAATAATTGTGAACAAAACAATATAAAAGAAAATTTCTGACATAAGATATTAATTTTACACAAACAAAATGTACGGTGGATTTTGTTATTTTATATTGTTGTACTCTTGCGACTACTTGATATAGATATACTTTGCTACTACACAACCAAAAAAATTTTGGAAATCCCTGCTTTAGACGACGGCTATATGGCTACTAGAGTTTTACAAAACAGTAGAGTTGTGTCACTGAGGCAATTCACACTGGATGAATTTTTAGTCCGCTTAATTTTTGTTCTTTTCAAAACACACTGGATTAATTCATCTGGCATAAAATTGTATACGTATACACAGCCTTGTGTGTGTTAGTATTTTTTTGTTTATTTGACGTTTGTCTTTCGTTCGCTGAACACATACATTTTGAAACAAACTAAGCGGATATATGGCTGGAATAAGTGATGAAGAATTGGCAATAATCTTAGGAGGAATTTCTAGTGCCTGTAACTGAAGCTGCAGCATTACTTCTAGAAGATGAGAAGGCAAAGAAAAGAAGCGATACTCATTTGAGAAAATGTATTCCGGTTGAACTTTAGTATTCTTAACCACAGGAGGAACCTTTAAGAAAATTGCCGAAAATAGTGGATTGTCAGCACCCTATTTAAGCTCAGCTATGATTACGATTACCGCATTTTTCAAAGCAAAAAGAAGGCCATTATGAAATGTAATAAAAATTGTATTCACTATTTATAAACAATTTCATATACTCTAGGCATGGCACACTAACAGTCAATTAAAAAAGGACATCGTGTAAAAAAAGAGGACTGCCCTCTTAAAACAGGACACCGTAGCTATGATAGAAGTATGTAATGCAATTTACACAAACATGAAAAATGAATTTTTAAAGGTATATTCATATAAGTTTATTTCGTCACCAGTAAAAGTTATTTAAGTAATTTCAGTAACCAAAAACTTTTATTAGTTACTAAAATTACTGCAAAAACTTTTATAAGTTTCTGAAATTACCGAAAAAACCCTTACTGACTCATTTATCAATTTTAATGGTTGTTGGCGCGACCAACCCCTTCTGTTTTGAAGTTCATGTTTACACAAAGATGGACAACTAACAGCCATACCTAAATACGGGAGGAAAGCGGAAAGTTTTTTTCCGCTGAGCTTTAACGCTGAAATGCCATACCTAAACAAAAGCGGCAATCAGGGCGTACTAAACCAGGTGGCATCGTTAGGAATGTAAACAATTTTTTGCTCCCATTGAATATTTGTTTGTTGTGGGTTTAAACTGTCAAAGTACGGCGTAATTATATTTATGTTCAGAGCTGATATATGAATAAAAACTGTTTATTGAAAAAAGAATATTTTAAATTATTGTTGTGAAAAAAGTGAACTAAGAGAAAATACTAATAATAATAATATAAACAATCTAGATAAAAAACTAGTTAGAGTGAGAAAATCCTTAATATAAATACCGGGAGTAATATAAATACTTGCAGTAATATAATATACTAAACCATAAACATTATTTTAGATAAAAATATTTATCAGAGCTCGTTGTGGTACGAAATACTATGAGGAAGAAAATCTTAAAGCGCGGCAGTACTACATTTGCAGTCCACTATTATAACAAGGAATATATAATAAACTTTTGTGTTGCACTTATTGTATATTTTTGTGTATACTTAATACGTGTAATTCTATGAAAAAATAACAATTTTCAACTTTTAAGTTTTATTTCCTATATGGTGTCTTCATTCCTTATCAGATATTGATGATATAAGTGTCAACTGAAAGGTGTGAATGCGTTCTATTCATTTTATTATATAATATAACACCATTATATAGACCCATTTCCGATTTCATGTCACAAGAAAATATAGTGTTTTTCTTCACTTTTGTTTTTTGGCATGATGCAAGATATTTTATTTCTTCTCAACTCAACTTTATTACACAAACAAAAACACCTATGTTGTTGTATTGTTGTACTTGTAGCCCTTACGCTGCTACCTGGTTTTATTACGCCATGATGCCAACCAAAAACTACTCTCTTCACCGAAAATGCCTACAAGCTGCCATGTTATGCCAGCATGATTAATCCAGTGTAAATTGCCTCACTGAGATAGGAGCTAGTTCAATTGAACGTTTCAGTGAACTGAGCGAAATGAAAGCTCACTTCAATATACGATTTTATCCAAGAATGATAAAGTAAAGATTACGCCAAGGCGAATTCATACCTTGGATTACGCCAACAAGCTGAAATAAAAATACTTTTCTGCGCATGATGGAATTCTGACGTCACTCAACATGTGCTCTGATTGGCTAATAAAATTCAGTTGGAGAACTATTATGTTATTGTAAAAACAGGACAGTGGGGCAAATTGCGATTTTTAAAATTAAATTTGTTTCATAATAAACAATTTTAAAAAATTATTTCACTTTACACTTTTTTTATTTGAAATTGTTCATTTATATATTAAATTGAATTAAGATTCTATAGGATAATTGTTCGAAATTTTAATTTAAATCTCAGAAAGACATGATAAATATTCCAAGGAACAATGGCAAGTCAACATCAGTTTTTGTTCTTCGACTAACACAGCAGAGCAGAACAGCTGTTTCCGAAAGACGCAACCCTTTCATCATCAGTGCTCATGTGTATTGTGTTTGTCACCACTTATTAGGTGGCTTAGTTGAATATGATAACAGTTTCTATTTACACAAATTTTATTGTGAAAAAGGATACGAGAACTGTATCAACCTGATGTTAATATGTTATTGTTATAATACCCGTGTTACCGTTTGATTATTTTTCTTCATGTCCAATTTTTCTGAATTTTTTGTTCCATCATATCTAAGTCAAACTTTTCTGGTTTGAATTTTTATACTTAAGTACACGTGAACGTTTTTCCAATTTTTTATTATTGGTAGCTCAAGCCATAGCTTAAATTTGTATGTAGTAAGAATTTTGACGAACATTTTTTATTGCTATATTAAATTGAATTAAGATTCTATAGGCTAATAGTTCGCAATTTTTTAATTTAAATCTCAGAAAGACATGATAAATATTCCAAGGCACAAAGGCAAGTCAACATCAGTTTTTGTTATTCAACTTACACAGCAGAGCAGAACAGCCGTTTTCGAAAGACGCAACCTTTTCATCATCAGTGCTCATGTGTATTGTGTTTGTCACCACTTTCTTTTTTATCTTGGATCAGCACTCAGGGGACGACCCCTATATATGCAATGCATTGCGCCGGAACTGAAAGATGAGAAGAGAGACAGTTGTTTTTGTAGCTATTACAACCTTTTACTTCGCCGGCTAAGGTGGGTGCTGTTACTCTGCTTTTAGTACAAGTTAGTGTCAGTCTCTGCCAATTATGTTCAGTGACATCATCATTGAAACAGGCTGGCAACAACTAACACAACCACGCACTAATGCTGATCAGAAGAATTCAACACAATATTTCATGATTCAGCGCGGGCTCGAACTCACGACCCTCCGCTTCATAGTCTCGTGTTCTACAACTTCAGCCAACAGCAACCACTTATTAGGTGGCTTAGTTGAATTTGTTCATTTATAGTTATTTTATATTCATATTGAACCCAAGTGCTAATTATTTTTCTTTTTTCCTCATTCAAAACCAATTTTTTTCCTTGCAAAATATCAGCCATAACTTCCTTTGAGCTTCATCTCTTGGAAAACTATAAAATGACACAGCGTTTTGAAAACAAAAAAATTTTGATAACAATATTACATTTTAACACAATTATTTCTCACTTGTTTTTTTGCTGTCACTTTGTTTGCAATTGCCCACTGCACATTTCATGCTTGTTCTCTTTTCTCTTTAATTTAGGTTTTTTGTTTACAGTTTATGAGCTTTAAAAATCAAGTTTTAATAAGTTTTTTACACTTTAAGTTAGTTAATAATTATTTTAATATATTGCTTTTTGTTTGTTATGTGGTCAAGTATGTCAATATGCCTGCATTTCATTGGTTCTTACACCAAATCATCATTTTGATTTTAAAGATATTTTAATATATTTATTTTAAAATATAACACAATTTATTATAAAATATAACACAAAACTTGCACTTTCATAAATCCGATTTCATTTGCTTGTTGGAAATCTCTCTGAGTAAATTGTGTGAAGAGTTGCCAAATATAGCATGAAATATTGATTTTGTGCGAGAAAGTATTAGTTTTGCATATAATAAACATTTGGCAATCTCTTCGAGGGAACAAATACGTCATCAAACGGTAAATAATGCGCAATACGTAATCTTTATTTTATCATTCTTGATTTTAGCTCAGTACTGAGTGCTTTTGTTACAGAGTTCTTTTATTTCAGAGCGCTTTTGCTTCGGAGCTGAGCGTTTCTGTCATATTTGTAATGATACCACAGCTTCTTAATATGCTGCACGACAAATATAAATACGTCATTGTATATGCTATTTTGGCATGTCTACAGAACCAATCTTTATGTATAGAACATTTTTACAAATAAAAGTGGTGCGATGAAACCATGTTTTGAAATATACCAGTACATGAAAAAGGACGCAGGCGAAGAAAACAAGATGCCACATTTTTTGATTTTAACAAGATTTTTTGTATGTATGTCATATAAACAGATTAACAGCTGATAAATATAGTTTTAATAAGATTTTTTGTTTTGTTTACGAATATTGCTGTATATAAGCTTACGTATATTTTTTCGACAGAGGACCCAAAAGAACGTGCGTTTATGATAGTATGTATATATGCCATGTATTTATGGGGGTTGTTTTAACTATTTGCTTATAGCTTAAAAACTATACATTTACTCCTAACACCGCTACCTGCAATCGGTAGCTTACAAAAATGCGCGTCGATTGCGGTAGTTATCATATATCCCAGTCGGGTACGAAAAAACTTGTGAGCACAACAAGATTTGCAAAGTTATATTTTTTAATCAAAATTGTATATACTGGAGCATTTAATCATTGACCATTAATTTTTTATTGGCTTAATATTATTGCATGTCTCTAATTGTTGTGGCAGTGGTAGTTGTTGTGGTTCCAAATTATCTAGTAATGTATGAACACTTGCACATTTGGTATTGGAAAGACAATTGCTAAGTTTAGTACTCTCCAGTTTGGCTGCTTTTGTTTGACTGAAACTCCTGCGCTACTACTACTGCAAAGTTAAAGGATGTTTGATTGCTGGAATTTGTTGCCGTTCCAATCATGGTTACATTTGCCGAACTATGGTGTTTGACTGTTTTCTCTAGGGCAGTATATTGTTAATCTAAACTGTTACTATGGAACGAAGTATAGCTGAAGACAGTGATGCTATTGTAGAAGTGGAATCATTTTTAGACTTTGTAAAATATACTGTTATGAATATTGCAGTGGTGGAATATTTAGCATTTTGACTACCCGTCCACACGAGCAATAAGTTTGGCAATTATTGCCGTGGCAACCGTCAAATTTGATTGCCGACACAAGATATTAACGTGTGGACCGCATGAATATATGTTAGAACACATATTCGGCAACAAATGTTATAATACATTGCATGTCAAATTGAATTGTCATTTGATTGAATTTTTTGTCTTATAAGCAGGGACCGGAAATAAGAGTTATTTTTAAATTTTTGAAGAAATAAATCATACATAAATGAACATCGTAGAAAACTTTTAATTACACCATCATGATTTTTAGGCGAAATGCATCCAACATATTGCATGATTTTTAAATTTCTGATTTTTATTTTAACAATCAAAAATAAGAGTTATTTTTGATTTTTATTTTTTTAAATGAAAAATAAGAGTTATTTTTGATTTTTATTTTTTAAAATGAAAAATAAGAGTTATTTTTGATTTTTATTTTTTTAAATGAAAAATAAGAGTTATTTTTGATTTTTATATTTTTAAATGAAAAATAAAAGTTATTTTTGATTTTTATATTTTTATATCAATAATAAAAATCAATTCAAAACTCTTATTTATTTGTTGATGCCGTATGTATTATATTATGCTGCTTCATTCAAATTTCTATATGAATATAATATATTATGTGACTTATCCATTATCAGCTATAAAAACATGAATGCATAGAAATAGCTTATAAGTTTTGGCTGCCTTGAATGGCAGCCAAAGAGGTCGTTTTCAGGTGTTGAATGTTATCACTTAATATACAATTTGCATTGCAATTAATAAATTAAAAACAACAATAAGATTACGCTAATAATAACAACAACAAAAATGAAAGAACAAATAATAGCGTTATTTCAAGTTCAAGGGCAATGCACAGCGTAATTTAGAAACTTTGTTACACACATTTTGTTGTTATTATAACTGTGTACTTTATTTTTACTTTAATACGTAACAAAGATTAATAAACATATTACCTATGTCACGAATTTTGAATTGATTTTTATTATTGATATAAAAATATAAAAATCAAAAATAACTTTTATTATTGATATAAAAATATAAAAATCAAAAATAACTTTTATTATTGATATAAAAATATAAAAATCAAATATAACTTTTATTTTTCATTTAAAAAAATAAAAATCAAAAATAACTCTTATTTTTCATTTAAAAAAATAAAAATCAAAAATAACTCTTATTTTCTATCTAAAAATATAAAAATCAAAAATAACTCTTATTTCTTGATTTTTTTGATAAAAGTCATAACAGTTACGGTCCCTGCTTATAAGAAAACAACACTGTTTATAATGTTTTAAGATTTGTACGTGTTCGCTACCAAAATATACAAGCAAGAACATTGGCAATTGACGGCGCGTTTCTGCCGGCGTTATTGCTTGTATCAAGACACGAAATGTTGCTCGTGTGGTCGCAGTGTGAAGCAAAATTGAATTTGTATACTGTTCCAACGTCGCAGCTTTGGTATTAACTTCTGCGGCGAAAGAGTTAGCATTCGCATTAAGAATCTTGTCGTCGTTACCAGCCGCTAAGGTAACACCCCTTAGCCCGGGGAAAATCGTTCTTCATTTGAGATTTTTTAACTTTTTGTGCGTTTGCTGGTGGAGTTGAGGCTGTTATTGAGATTGGCGATATTGTGGGACTGTTAGTAGACATCGACTTTTCTTCAGCAGACTAAGGAATCTGTTGTGTGTTGAAGCATCAGCATTTCTGCATTCAGTGGGAATTTCATTATTTATTAAAATACCACAAGCAGATGCGGCGGCAGCATCAGCAATTTCTTTGTTTTTTCGTGAAAAATCGGCATACTTTAGAATGTTGGCTTTTAGAGCTCTTGTTGTCTGTGCAAGTGGTCATCGTCATCGGTCAGCCATTAGAGTTGTACGGCTCCTGAATGAATTAATTCAATTGAATCATTCATTCAATTGAGCGAGGTGAATCTTCCACTTTACTGAGAGTTTTTAGCTGTTTTCTTTCACTTCTTTCAATTGTTTCAGTTGATTCATTGATTCAGTTGTTTCATTGAATCTATTTCTTTCAGCAGCTCTTTTCTTTCACTTCTTTCAGTTGTTTCAGTAGCTCTTTTCTTTCACTTCTATCAGTTGTTTCAGTAGCTCTTTTCTATCACTTCTTTCAGTTGTTTCAGTAGCTCTTTTCTTTCACTTCTTTCAGTTGTTTCAGTTGATTCGGTGATTCAGTTGTTTCAATTGCCTCATTGAATCTGTCTTTTTCAGTAGCTCTTTTCAATGCTTGTATGTCAAAATCTATATAAAAAAAAGGAATTAATTCACTCAATGCAGATACACACATGGTGTGGCGCTTTATATTATTGGAGATGCCAGATGAAAATTTTTAAACAGCACTGCCATGATACATATTTCAGTACTTATTAACTTAGTGCGTACATATACATATATAAACATATACATAACAGACCAACCTAAATTAGGACGCAAAGCGTTGTATGGCTGTCAAAATTTCTCATGCCCATACAAAATGTATGAGACCAACCGAAATACCGCGGCGCCAACGCTTTGCAATTGGAAAATCCAATTTTGACAGCGCGTAAAGAAGTGAAGTTTGTTGCAGAAGCACTATTGTTTACTTTGTTGAAGTGTTAAGTGATGTAACTTTAGCTACTTTTAGGTCAATTTAGCGTGTTCATCTCTATTTCTTATTAGAGTTTTTATCAATCAAAGTGAGTAAACATTACTGAATATGGGGCAACGTAAACGCTCTAATTTAGGTTACCCATTTCAGCGTAAAAGCTAAGCCCTAAATTACGTTGCGCTTTGCGTCGTAATTTAGGTTGAACTGTAAATTAACTGAGAAAAATCTCCAAAATACAACGTTAAATAGAAAATATTACCTTATTAAAATAGGTTCGAAAGCAAAATATTTAAAATCACTTACCCCCAGTTTTTGACTTCTTATTTAAGTAAAAAATTAGTTAATTTTTCCATAAACTTAAGTTGCGTTTAAATACACTTTCAGATTTTCAGTCAAAAATTAATTTTGGTATTTAAGTGTGACAAAAGTATGGTAGCACAAATAAATGGTAAGAAAAATACTCCAAATGATACAAAAAATACCTTCTTACCGACGTTTTGTTTCCATGAAGAACTGCTTTACCAATTTTCAAGTTTTTAAATGTAAACAAACTATGAAAAACACATGGTAGTATGAAAAACTTAAATTGAATTTAAATGTAGAATGTTGGACATTTCAATTTTATTTAATTTTGAAGTGAAAAACAAAATTTTGTATTTAAATAGACTTTAAGTTTAAATAGTATTTAATTTGGAAGTTAAAAACTGGGCATTAAATATTTATTTAGTTATTACTTATGTTCAATAAATGTGTTTTATATTACATATTAAGGAAAAAATAAAAAG
The DNA here is from genome assembly GCA_951800035.1 of Linnaemya tessellans. Classification (NCBI taxonomy): domain Eukaryota; kingdom Metazoa; phylum Arthropoda; class Insecta; order Diptera; family Tachinidae; genus Linnaemya; species Linnaemya tessellans. Next base: position 80,817,202 of record OX637532.1, read on the forward strand.
GCATAAGTGGTTGTTGTATTAGCTAGTCTGATTCTCTCATGACAATTTCATTTCATGAATTATGGCTGAGCTAAGGAATCAACTAGAGTTGTACAAAACAGCTCTTTTGAGTGAGCGCTCTTTTCCGTTCCGCTCACTTTACTGAATTAATTCATTCATTTCTTTCACTAGCTCAGTTGATTCCTTAGCTCAGCCATAATTCATAAAATGAAAATGTCATGAAAGAAAATGAAAGAATCAGACTAGCTAATACAACAACCACTTATGCCTTTTTAATTTTTCCTTAATACTCGTATGTAATATAAAACACATTTATTGAACATAAGTAATAACTAGATAAATATTTAAGTGATTTTAAATATTTTGCATTCGAACCTATTTTAATAAAGTAATATTTTCTATTTAACCTTGTATTTTGTAGATTTTTCTCAGTTAATTAATTATACGCACCAAGTTAATAAGTACTGAAATATGTATCATGGCAGTGCTGTTTAAAAATGTTCATCTGGCAGCTCTAATAATATAAAGCGCCACACCATGTGTGTATCTGCATTGAGTGAATTAATTCCTTTTTTTCATATAGATTTTGACATACCAGCATTGAAAAGAGCTACTGAAAGAGACAGATTCAATGACGCAATTGAAACAACTGAATCACTGAATCAACTGAAACAACTGAAAGAAGTGAAAGAAAAGAGCTACTGAAACAACTGAAAGAAGTGAAAGAAAAGAGCTACTGAAACAAATGAAAGAAAAGAGCTACTGAAACAAATGAAAGAAAAGAGCTACTGAAACAAATGAAAGAAAAGAGCTACTGAAACAATTGAAAGAAAAGAGCTACTGAAACAAATGAAAGAAAAGAGCTACTGAAACAAATGAAAGAAAAGAGCTACTGAAACAATTGAAAGAAAAGAGCTACTGAAACAATTGAAAGAAAAGAGCTACTGAAACAAATGAAAGAAAAGAGCTACTGAAAGAAATAGATTCAATGAAACAACTGAATCACTGAATCAACTGAAACAACTGAAAGAAGTGAAAGAAAAGAGCTAAAAACGCTCAGTAAAGTGAAAGATTCACCTCGCTCAGTTGAATGAATGATTCAATTGAATTAATTCATTCAGGAGCCGTACAACTCTAGAATCAACTGAGCTAGTGAATGAAAGGAATGAATTAATTCAGTAAAGTGAGCGGAGCGGAAAAGAGGGCTCACTCAAAAGAGCTGTTTTGTACAACTCTATCAGCCATCATGAAATAAAAACCAGCGCTATATATATTTTATTCGGCTATGATGCCAGGCATGTATAAAGAGTAGATGAAATCAAGGCATATTTACCAGGTACTCTCACTAGTACAACAATTAACAACACCAAAAACCACACGTATATTGTTGGTAGAACTTTTAGAGCTAATGTCAAAATCAAGGAAGAAGAAGCATCATTAACAAAGAAGATTTAAGAAAAAAAAACATTTTATGTGGCTTGTATATAAACTTTCGACAGTAGTTCAACACGCACCATGGAAAATTCAATACACAGCTGCGCTACTGAGAGTACCTGGTAAATCTGCCTTGGATGAAATGAAATCTCTGTGAAGAAAACAAGATTTGCTTCTCAGTCGCAAAGCAGCTCTGAGTCAGTCAACATCAAGCCTCACTGACAATTATTTTTTAAGTGCATCCAGACCAGTGATTGTTTACTCTCTTTCGGGAGTTTTGCGTCTCACTCGCACTAGTTATTTTCAACAACACAGATAACTGTACAGGTTTACTGTTGTTCTGAGGTTTTTTCCATGGTTAACTACGTTGCTACTTCTTATGTGAAGGCATAGGTCGTGTACAGTCAGACACAGTAACGGAAAAAAGAATACGTTTAATAACATCGCCGGCGTACGGTCTGAAGAACCCAGTTGGCATCTGTGCATTAAAACTTTGCAAATATCTTTGTAAAGTGTTCTACGAAGAGGAATAAATAAATAAATTTGTTGATGGCTGTTTGACCCCAAGGGTTCCGCCAAGTAAATCATCTCCCATCCCCTGGAATACTGGGGGGTAACGGAGTAAATTCAAAGAAACAAAAAAAAAAAAAAAGATTTGCTTCTTCTAGTTGTAACAAGATTTTTTTTCTTGGAACACGTGGCAGCTTTGTTTACATATATTGCTGGTTAGTTTACAAATTTGTTATTAAAGTGGGGTGTGGGCGCTTTTTTTCTTAGAATCGATTTGCACCATGGCATCTTGTTTTCTTCACAAGCGTTGAAATGAAACAGCACTTCTCACCAAAGTATATCTATATCAAGTATATGCAAGAGCCAAGCTGACTAAAATTTTTTTTAGTTTTTACCTGAACGTATGCCAAAATTTGTTTACTTTTGTAGCGAACCATATTTGGTTATTCCGTTGAAAAAATAATTTTGTAAAATTGTGAAAAACATTATTAATTCAACAAAAGTAGCAAAAAAGAATTGTTGTAGAAAAGATTTTTGTGAAAAAGTGTACTGTTTAAGAAAAGTAACAAAAAGAAATTGTTTTAAAAAAGTTCTATGCGAAAAGTATTTAAATTTTTGGAAATAATTGTGAACAAAATATCTATATTATAAAAGAAAATTTCTGACATAAGATTAGATTTTTACACAAACAAAATGTACGTTGGTTTTCGTAATTTTATGTTGTTGTACTCTTGCGACTACTTGATATAGATATACTTTGCTTCTCACCATAGACTGCAGTATATTACCATATTTCTAGTTTTTGTGTAAAAAGAAATTTCGGTGTTCGTTAACTGTTCAAATCTTGTTGCACCCACAATTTTTTTTCGTACCGCACAGAAATATATGATAACTATTGCAATCGACGCGCATTTTTGTAAGCTTTCGATTGCAGGTAGCGGCGTTTGGCGAAAATTTGTACTTTTTAAGTTATAAGCAAATAGTTAAAACAACCCCCATAAATACATGGCATATACATATACATACTATCATAAGCGCAAGTGCTTTTGTATCCTCTCTCGAAATTATAAACAAATCAAAAAGTCTTGTTAAAATCAGCTGTTAATGTGTTTTTCATAATATACATAAAAAAATCTTGTTTTCATAGAATCCAAATCTTGTTTTCTTCACGGCGATTGAGAATGGTTTTATTCAAAGCAAAGTATATCTATATCAAGTATATGCAAGAGCCCAGCTGACTAAAATTTTTTTCAGTTTTTACATGAACCTATGTCAATATTTGTTTACTTTTGTAGCGAGCCATATTTGTTTATTCGTTGAAAAAATAATTTTGTAAAATTGTGAAAAACATTATTAATTTAACAAAAGTAGCAAAAAAGAATTGTTGTGGAAAAGATTTTTGTGAAAAAGTGCATTGTTTAAGAAAAGTAACAAAAAGAAATTGTTTTAAAAAAGTTCTATGCGAAAAGTATTTAAATTTTTGGAAATAATTGTGAACAAAGCAAAATAAAATAAAATTTCTGACATAAGATATTGAATTTACACAAACAAAATGTACGGTGGTTTTTGTAATTTTATGTTGTTGTACTCTTGCGACTACTTGATATAGATATACTTTGATTCAAAGTATATCTATATCAAGTAGTCGCAAGAGTACAACAACATAAAATTACAAAAACCAAAGTACATTTTGTTTGTGTAAAATTCTAATCTTGTGTCAGAAATTTTCTTTTATAATATAGGTATTTTGTTCACAATTATTTCCAAAAATTTAAATACTTTTCGCATAGAACTTTTTTAAAACAATTTTTTTGTTACTTTTCTTAAACAATACACGTTTTCACAATTTCACAACAATCCTTTTTTGCTACAGTGCAGCCAGACCACTGATTGATTACTCTCTTTCGCGAGTTTTGCGTCCCACTCGCACTAGTTAATTTCAACACCTCAGATAACTGTATAGTTTTACAGTTCTTCTGAGGAATATTCCGTGGTTAACTACGTTGGTACTTCCTATGTGAAAGCATAGGTCGTGTAAAGTCAGTCACAGTAACGGAAGAAAATACGGGTTAATAACATCGCCGGCATATGGTCTGAGTCACTCCGTCGGCATCTGTGCACCAAATACTTTGCAAATTTACTTTGTAAAGTATTTCATTCAAACAAACAATATACAGTGAAAGCTCTCATATGCGGACACCTACCGTCGGCGAAGATTTTGTCCGCGAACTGGAGATGTCCGTTTTTTGGAATGGTATAAAAAGTAATTTTTAGAATATTGTTTAATTTTAAAAGTTTAAATTATTTTTATTAAACAAAAAAGGTTACAAAGTTCGAAAAAAATCTCAAATATTTTTTTGTTTTAACTTTGCTTCGTTTTCTTTAATCATTTTTTCTTAATAATAGCATTCTAGATGTTTGAAGGGCTCAAATGCTGTATAGTCTTCTTCTGCAAACTATAATAATAATATAATAATAAGCGTCTAACTTCTTCTAAGGCTTCTTTAAATGATGATATTTTGTATGGTTTTCTTTTATATGCTTGTATCATTATTTTCTGATGAGCTTATTTCCACTCCATCAACCAAAACTTCTATGGTGTCAGATACATTTAGAATATTTTCATCAATAGAAGTAAACTCACTATATTCTACATTTTGTCTCTAGAGAGGATAGATAAACAGATATCATCCTCTGCATCTAATTCTGCATTATCAAAATCTTTTATGAATCCTCATTTGCCAAAACAGTTCTTAAAGGTTTCGGATGTTACTTTTTCCCATGATTATTTAATAAAGTACAAAGCATCAAGAAAAGTTATGGTTTTCTTATTTCTTGTTTCTCTAATATTTATATGCAGCTTACACAATAACAATAGGAGAAACAATAGCCCAGTTCACAATCTCGAGCAAGTAGTCTAGCATCGTAGCATCAGCAAAATAATTGTACTCTACACCAGGGCTCCTCAATGGGAGAAAATATTTAAGTATAATGTATTTGTGAATTTTTCATGTGTTAGTGACTGTTTTTTTAAGCAAGAGCGTACAAATAATGTTGCCAGACGACGTCATTTTTACGACTTTTTATGCCAAAAATAAAATGACATGAAATATTTAAATAAAGTTTTCATTAATATGTATTTCTTACATTTAATTATTATAGGCGAACTTCCTTATAGTGAATAAATTATACACTCCACGCAATATTTGTAAGGCTAAAATTATTTTAAATTTTTTTCCGAATATATTAATGTACATAATGTTGGAATATTTTGACTTATATATTGCCATTCTATTTGACATAAAAATATTGTGTTCCGTTATTTCTGTTTAAAAATAACGTGATTTAAATATTAAATTTGAACGAAATATTTAAAAGACCAAGTCCAGGAAATTATAATAAAGGAGTAAAAAAATCTAAATATGTATGTGGAATCAAAATATTTTGCTTCTTACTTTTAATTAAGAGAAAAAACATATTTTATAAAAAAAGACTTACAAATCAAAAAATTTGCTTTCAAGTCAATTCATCTATTAAAATGTTTGTAATTTTGAAAAAATTCTATATAAGGACGCTCCTAGACGTTGAAAGTCGTACTTCTAGCAATATAATTCGTAAAATATTAGTAATAGGTGATAGCTACATTAAAGAAGCTAATTAAAAAATCTAAATAATAATAATCGGCAATGTATCTTCTGAGATATAGAGCCTCGGAAAAAGAGCCTTATGTACCCTCTTCTCCCCATAAAACTTTTTGCAATAAAAAAATTTATAGGAACAAATATATTAAAATGAAGCAATTTCTTATTTTACGTATACTTCAAATTGAACTTACTCATTGTTTTTAAATATTTTTGTCAAAATAACACCGTTTTATATGAAAAATTGAAAGCATTTTTTAATTCTGTAGAAATGTTGAGGTATTTTTCATAAAACTACCGTAATAATTTCACATTAACGATTTGAAAAAGTAATATGAAGATTTTGATGTTTTTTCTCCAAAATTTGGCGATATTGCATCTATTTTGTCTGGCAACTATGTGAACAAGAAAGAACATTTGAAGGTGTTGCCGTTGATCACAAAATCAAATTGATAATAATATAAGAAGGCAAACTTAGTTTTCACTTTTGTGTGAAATTGATTTTTGTTTCTATAGCCTATATTCTACTCACAATTTCGACCGAAATGCTGTCAAAGCCCATATAAAAAGTATTTAGTCGAAATAAGTGTGGAAAAATTTGGAAAACTAGTTTACTATGAAAAACACGTGAAATTTTTCTGAACACAATTTTGCTAAATATTTTTCGAAAATTTAAACAGAGTACTAGCCTTAAGGAAAACAAGAAATTTATAATTTTTATTTGTCAATTTTTTCAAATGAAATAATTAATGTTGCTAAACATTTTTCGAAAATTCAAACAGAGTACCGGCCTTATCGCTGTGAGCCCTTGTATGTAGTATAATTTTTTGGCCTCCTAAGCGCACACAAAAATTTAATTTAATTGACTGTTAAAGTTCGACGAGGCAAGCCGCATGTTTTTTATGAAAAAAGAAATTACTGCAAAATTAAACAAAATTTGTATTTGTACATACATATAACTTTAGAAAATTGCAAAATGTGGGACAAAGAGTGAAAAAATTCTTTTTTGTTTTCTCTTAGTATAACATTTTGCTGCATAAAATAAACTATGAGCCACTGTATATACATATTTGGGAAATTATGAAATATAAATAAATAGAATTTTCTAAAATATGATAAGAAAATTCCGAAATAAAACTGTAAATGGTGTAAAGATAATGTACCAAAAATTTTAAAATACTCGTAGCTAAGTAAATAATAACATTTCTTTCGATTTAAAAAAAATTTCCTCTGTAGAAAATTTTCATAAGGCTTATATTAAAATATTATATTATAGACAATACTATCATCCAATGGAGATATAAAATATTATAAAACCATTTTTGTATCATACAAAATTACTAAAAATCATAATATATATAAATTCATTCATCCAAGAATACAAAAAATCGAACGATGGCAACGCGGGTTGAAAATTTAGTCATGCATTCGTTGTTGTCTATGAAAAAAAATTTTATTTTATCTTCTCTCATTGATGTGAATTTCGTTACTGTTCGTGTTGCGTATGTGAATACGTGTAGAAAATCCGATTGGCACTCGTATCTGGAGTGTAATGGCTGAGGAGCCCTGCTCTACACCAACAAAATACATTGAAAATGCTCTCAAATACTCTCTCAATTTGTAAATGCTATAATGCAAGACCATTTGCACAGGATTGTGAATTGGGCTAATGAAAATTATTTATTGTACAATTGTTTGACATTTTTACTACAGTCTTAAGCCTTACATGCTCTATTTCTTTTTCAAATGTCCGCTTATTAGAATTTTTTGGCCAAAACAAATGTTGTTTTCGTGTCCGCCGCTGGTTATGGGAGCATCCGTTTTAGGGAATCTTTTTTGTTCGGGCTTATGATATCGGTTCTAAAGTTTTAGGAATTGACAGCTTTGGAGAGATGTCCGCTTATAAGAGCTGTCCGCTAAGGGAACTTTCACTATATATATATATATATATATATATATATATATATATATATATATATATATATATATGTATATATATATATATATATATATGCAATTATGTTGTATAATGGATGGGCCGCTTTATTTTATAAGAACTATTATTTATTTGTTTTTCAATATTTCGATATCCACTGGATATCTTCTATAATATTAAAATGTTGTTATTGTTAATTAATTATAATCAATTGTTATCCTGAAGAAGATAGCCAGAGGATATCGAAATATTGAAAAACAAATAAATAATAGTTTCTCAAGTTATTATCTTATAAAATAAAGCGGCCCATCCATTATACAATATAATTGCATATATGTACATATATATCGTCATATGTTTTCACAAAAGCCCTAAGTTACATCACAATTTAAAATCGACTTATTCATTGACTAAGATGTCCTCTATCAAAATACACGTTACTGCAACATTTTGTACTCCTTCAATTCTTATCAACAAGCTTAAACTGAAAAATTTTTTAAATATTTGGAAAATTTTTCACACTAGAGATTTTTTAGCTTCTCATGTAAAATTTGTTCAATGTTTCTTAGGGCTTTTATGAAAACATATGACGATATATTATATATATATATATATATATATATATATATATATATATATATATATATATATATATATATATATATAATACAACGCTAGTTGTGGCTGAGTTTTTTCATAAACTGTTTATTTCTTTTAATAATTGCTCTTATATACTAAACATGAGTATCTTAAAACTAATCTAGGATTTACCATATATCTTTGATAGGTGCGAGCAAAACTTAGTTTGCATTCGTTATCACTACTTGTCTTAGTTTCTTTGTTGGTTCTTACCTTTAATGTTTATGAAATATATTCTTTGTTGTTTCTTATCTTAAATGTTTATGAAATATATTTGTAATGTTTATGTTGCTTAAGTATGTTTGTATGCTTAAGATATATTACTGTGTATGTCACTTACCTATATATATATATATATATATATATATATATATATATATATATAAATACATATTTGTTACTCCAAGATGACTACCACTAGATCCATTATGAAACTCCTGCAAAACTTTACTTATCTTGGAGTATGGCACAACCATTAAATTTGAAGTTGTTTTGCCATCTACACTTTCCCATACGCGGTATAGGCGTATGGGCTGCTATAATTTTCCCCAGTATACTGTCGTCCCTCTGTGCCGCTGACCAGTCTTCATCAGAGTCGATGTGCATTAGCCGAACATCAACAACGCCATCTCAGTGCAGAATGGTCAGTCCTTAATGTAAAGTGTTGACCATAAAGGTACTTATGGTAATGTTTAATGCATTCCAATACTGCCAGAAGCTCACGTCGTGTCACACAGTAGCTCCTCTCAGGTTTTGAGAGTACACGGCTATAGTGTCAGTGCCATTAACTACTTGGGATAGCACGCCCCCTATACCATAGCCGCTCGCATCGGTATCCAGCACAAATTTTTCTCCAGGTATGGGATACGCTAGTACTGGGGACGTACATAATAATCCTTTAAGTTTCTGGAATGCCTTTTCCTGTGGCTCACCCCAATGGTATGGTCTCGACTTCTTTGTCAGCTCATGCAGGCTTGCAGCTACACTGGCAAAATTTGGCACAAAGCGTCTGTAGTATGTGCAAAGGCCCAAAAAGCTGCGCAATTCATGAAGATTTTTAGGTTGATGCCAGTCCCTTACTGCTTGTATTTTATCTTCATCTGTTGAGATTCCGTCTGCTGTAACACAATGCCCCAAATACTTTACTTCTTTCTGGAATAATGCACATTTCTTCAGGCTGAGTTTCAATCCAGCTGATGATATCCGTTGAAGAACTTCTGCCATGTTTTTGAGGTGCTCATCAAAAGTTTTCCCCATCACGATTATGTCATCCAGATATACCAAGCATGTCTTCCAGTGGAGTCCTTTCAGTACCTTCTCCATTAGGTGTTCAAATGTGGCCGGAGCATTGCAGAGACCAAATGGCATAACTTTGAACTGCCATAATCCGTTACCGACGCTAAAGGCAGTTTTCTCCTTGTCTTTCTCTGCAATCTCCACTTGCCAATATCCGCTTCGCAAGTCTAGCGTAGAGAACCATCTCGTACCAGCAAGCGTGTCCAAAGTGTCATCGATTCTGGGGAGCGGATAGCTGTCCTTCTTGGTTATGTCATTGAGCTTCCTGTAGTCTACGCAGAATCTAGTACTGCCATTTTTCTTTTTAACTAAGACTACAGGCGAACTCCTAGGACCAGAAGATGGCTCAATTACGCCTTCACGCTCCATTTCTCTTACAAGCTCTTTGACTTCATCTCGCTTTGCTAGGGGTACACTTCTGGGTGGCTGTTTAATCGGCCTAGCTTCGCCTGTGTTAATTTCATGTTTAACCAATGCAGTTCTACCCTGGCTTTGGTTTCCCATGGCGAAGATACTGGCATGCCTTTTTAGCAACTGCTTGGCTTTATTTCTATCTGTCGCTGACAGTCCTGCTACCCATTTTCCTACGTATTCCTTAAATTGCTCACGGTTTTTTGCGGACAATTTGGTAGGCTCTATCTTTCTCTCGCAGTTTATTATTGCCTCTGCTAAAGTACACTGGCCAATATCGCAATTTTCTGTGATGATTTTTTCATGGTCTGCCAAGTTAAGTACTCTTGTAGGGACTATTCCTCCTTTACTAGTTTTTACTAGAGCTTTCGCTGTTATAAGCTCTCTCTTTAGATCTGCTGGTTCTACAACCCACAACCGATTGTCCTCACAATCTCCCTTCATACGCGCCCATATGACTGTTTCTGACTGTGGCGGTAACGTCTAACTCTTAATAGTAAATACTTTTGTTACTTGTGATTTGCGTTCGTATCATGAAATATTGTGTTGAATTCTTCCGAACAACATTAGTGCGTGGTTGTGTTAGTTGTTGCCAGCCTGTTTCAATGATGAAGGCATAGTCACTGATCACTGAACATAATTGGCAGCGACTGACACTATCATGTACTAAAAGCAGAGTAACAGCACCCACCTCCGTCGGCCCTCTAGCAAAAATTAGTCGGCGAAGTAAAAGGTCGAAATAGCTACAAAAAACTGTTTATCTTCTCATCTTTCCTAATCTGTCCCCTCAATGCTATCCCCTCGTTTTCATTTCCGGCGCAATGCATTGCATATATAGGGGTCATTCCCTGAGTACTGATCCAAGATAAAAAAATATCCAACATCAAGGAGTATTTCCACATTACGCCAAATCATCACCTGTTGCCACATATGTAGATTAATGCCATGGTTAATCATAAAATCGGCTCCAATAATAAACTCATCGACAATATCGGCAACAATAAACACATGCCTCGCGTTGGTGTTGGCTATAGTCACCTTCACTTCAATCTTACCATAGACAGCTGCAGGCTCTCCAGTAGCTGTACGTAGCCGTATATTGCTTAAACGCTTGCCTTTCCCCTTTACTATATCGGGCCTTATTATTGACTGCGACACCCATGTGTCTATGGTGAGTACGTGCTCTTGCCCCTTAGTGCTAGCTCGTATTAGCTCAACGGGGACTACTGTGCTGTTGTTTGGCTCACCCGTTTGCTGTTTCTTGGTGGCGAAACAGATCTACCTCTTTTTCTTGGTTGCGCTGAAAATTGCAAACAGTTTTCGCATTGCCTCCTTAACATTAGCGACCAGGTTATTATCATTCTCGGACAAAACCTCCACATTCCGCACCTTACATATCTGTGGCTTGAAAACTATCCTTGCAGTCTCTAGAGCCAGCGCAAATGAAACAGTGTCAGTGAAAGTGGATTTCTGCGTAGCACATACAGTCGGTTTAATATCTGAGTCGCGAATGCCGTTCACGAGCGCCTCAGTTTTAAAGTGGTCCAGGAACGGGTGACTCTCGCCTGGATACGTGAGCTGCACTAGACGCTCGATTTCCATTGCGAAATCTTGTAGGGACTCGTTAGGCTTCTGAACTCTACATCGCAACTCTATTCTGTATAAGTCACGCTTGTGCTCACCACCATACTTGCGCTGCAGTGCTGCCATTATTTCACTACAGTTGTTTCTGCTGCTTACTGGCACGGTCTCAAGTACCTCTGCGGTTGTACCCTTTAAGGCCAAAATCAACTCTATGGCCTTCTCTTCTGCATCCCATCCATTTCTGCCAGCAACCGTTTCGAACTGGAATTTAAAGATGCCCAATGGTACGCTGCAGAAACCACCGCAACTGCTCGTACTGGCCCGCCAGAACACTCAATTTTTGAGTTGTGTTTTATTTCAGTTACTTCGGCTACAAGCTTTTCACTGCTGATTTTTGAGTTCTGTTTTATTTCAGTTATTTCGGCTACAAACTTGTCACTGCTGATTTTTGATGCAGTTTGTGCATCATTGATTCCTTTTATCTGAATCATCATAGCAGCGAACATTGAATTTATGTCCATTATGTGCTTTAAACCATGTGAGATAAGAACATGATGGCTTTATTGCTCAATTGAATGGGATATAAAGCCATAATGGCCTTATTTCCCAATCATTGAGAGGTAAGGTCATATATAAAATTTTGCGAAGTGAGAGATATAGCTATATTTTTTTCGCAAATGAGAGATAGAGCCATATGTTTTCAGAATATTGCTATGCATAGTGTAAACATTCTGTAAAAGGTAAAATCCTTAGTTATCATTGAAAAAATAACAACTAAGAATTAATATTTTAAATTTATTTATTTTTTAACAAAAATTTATAAAAAAAAACCCAACATAGGAAACTTTGTGACGCACGCAGGAAAACTTTATTCAGCGAAGCCACCTGCCGCGTCCTACTGGAGGAGAAAACCCTTAAGGTGGGCACACAATTCGTTCTTTTGAACAGTCTTAACCGAATGGGTAAAACAGTATGGCTTAACACGTACAACGACCATGCACACACACTATACGTTCTTTTCTTCTTCGCAAAAATCAAAACAAAACAAAAATATGTATGCAAATGTATATAAACACGCGAATCAGCAATTTTTACATTTTCAGTATTTAACACAGGCAAACGTTGTCCTGCTTTAGTGTTTGGCTCACACACAAGGTGTTTTGAACGAACATGTGTGAAAACCGACGGTTAAAATCAAGACACAACAGATTTTTGGCACGTTCCAAAAGAACGTCGGTTTTTGCCCACACACCAGCAATTTTAACCGTACAGTTTGAACTGTACGGCTCAAACTATGCAAAAAGAACGATGTCTGTGGGGCCTTTTAAGCGCGGCCGCAGGCCGCCACGCAGAAGAACTTTAGTATTCGAAGCCAGATTTCAATACTTAACTTTATTGTCTCCGGGAAGACAGTTTTTTACAGAATGTTATTATTATTAGATTTTTTGAATGAATGCACATAGAACAGGAATCATACCGTTAAAGAAAGAATTCGTATGCAGATAGTCAAACAATATTAAAAATTATGAATGGGAAATAAAACAAAATTTGCTATATTACAAATCCTGCTTGGAAATAAAGCAAAATCGATTTTTTTGTTTTATATCTCATTTAAAAGTGAAATAAAGCAAATTTTGCCTTATTGTCGTTTATGTTAATGCACCCCCTCATAATATAATTCCTAAAATTTAAAGTGCTTTGTTTACACAAAGATGAGCAAATTTTGCTTTATTATTATTACTTCTTAATTATAAAAATAAGAAAACTATTGATTTTCCCTTTTACGGAATGTATACAACTAAAGTAAACATTTCGTAAAAGGGAAAAATCATTACTTCTTAATTAAAAAATAACAAAACTATTGATTTTCCCTGTTACGGAAAGTTTACATCTAATTTAAACATTTTGTAAAAGGGAAAAACATTACCTCTTAATTATAAAAATGAGAAAACTATTAATGTAAAATGCAAAGGACATACCTCCACCTCGTCTTTGTCCTCAAACTCGTATATCCCGATGCCCATGCCGCGATTCGTAAACTTATCTATAAGCCTCTTCTGCAGTTCAGCCTTGTTACCTGCTGTTGGCAATATGTGCTCCTTTTTTAGCTGTTCAAATTTTACCTTATCAAATTTCATGATTATATATTATAATTTTATTTTTTTAATGTCCTTTTTTTCCTTAAATTGCAATGTTCTTCTAATTATTTTTGCAACTCCACTTCTGATACTAATTGTTACGTTTTTAGACCTTTTCGTAAAAACGCTTTTTACTTATCCTTCAAGGATTCGTTTAATTGCATCAAATTAAAAACACAGACAATTAATTTTAGAAATATAATGCGTCAACACTTTCTTTTATTACTTAATTAACGCCACATTTACACATGAAAGTACTTTCATGAAATTTCTGTATACGTATTGTAAATCAAAATTTTAATGAAAAAGACAACTTTCTTGAAAATTTCTTGTTCGTTTATACATGAAAGTGAAAGTTCATTTTAAAAATGTTGTCGAAGCGAAAAGTTGCTAAAATTGCTATTCTTCTAGAATTAAAACAATTAGAAATTGAGAGCCAAAATCAAAAAAAGAATGTAAAAGGAAAAAAGCAGTAAATAAATAATTTCGCCTGTATGATTTATTATTCATATCCCATAAAATTGGGTACGAACGATATAAATTAATCAATTTTATTGTGCTTTGATAATTTAATTTTGCCTCCATTTGTATTGTTTTGTAGAGTTGCCAAAATATTCACATACACAAATTTATAAAGCAATAGTTGGAAATAATTATTATTGTTAATTTTTTAATGAGGTTATTGTTACAAAAAGACATCAATTGTCTTCTTTATGTATATTTGAAGAAAATTATTATAATTAATTTCATATACATGTATATGTATATACAAAATAACTTGGATTTACAATTATTATTTGAACACAATCCTGTAACTTTATATAAGTCTGTGAAGTGGCAACAGTGTTTACCACTCTGTCATTTCAGTTTCACAAAGTGTCAAAAATTGCTTTCTAGAAAAAATCGGGCAAAGCTGCGTGGAAAGTAAAATAAGTTTGAATGTGTTAGTGAAAAAATGTGAATGTATTATGGCTTTCATGCAATTACTTGCATGTGTAAATGCTAAGTAACACGAGGATTTGTTCTGGTAACTTCGCGAAACATCTGGTCATGGTTGTGCTTTCCTTAACATGTATATACGTGTGTTTGTATATATGACAATGCTGTCTTGTGTGTTTTGTTTATTGTAACTATGTGTGGTTGTATGCATTTATGTTCTGTGGCTTGTGTAGTTTTGTTTCTCCTTGTGCTATGTGTGTATATTTGTGTACATGTTTAGCTTTTATTAGCAGCGAATGCTTGCGTACAAGATCATTAGGAATAACATCATCATCTCTTAGTAATTATGTTGCTAGGTTTTTTCGTTGTTGTTATTTACACTTATTATTGCACAGCCTCGAATGATCTTGTATATTCTCGACGATGTATCCGGAATATTCCATTTCCGTTCATTTAAATATTATCTATATTATGTTGACCAGGGTTGTAACATATTGACAACTAGGGATAAGGTGGCAGTGCTGCCAAGTACATATAACCACATTGTCGTTATATTTGAATCTATTTATTAACTTTGTAACAATATACATATATATATATATATATATATATATATATATATATATTAAATGAAAAATATTCGTTGGTGGTCAGCCAATGTCACATTTCATTGGTGCTTTACCAAATTATCAGTAGACTTTAATGAAATGCATATAGACCACCACCAAATAAATTTCATTTAAAATAGAATTGTGACAATATGTCAAATAAAAAATTAATAATATATATATATATATATATATATATATATATATATTGTAATATTAATCAGGCTTGTGGTAGTTTTTTATATAATTTCATTATTGAAGTATTGAATAAAAATTAGATGAAATAAAACTTTATAAAATAGGACCACAAGCTTGATTAATATTACTATAAACTTATAAGGTGAATAAATATAAATCAATGTACATATATATATATATATATATATATATATATATATATATATATATATATATATATGTATGTACATATATATATATATATATATATATATGTATATGTGTATGTACATATATATATATATATATATATATATATATATATATATATATATGTATTTTTATATATATATATATATATATATATATATATATATATATATATATGTATATATATATATATATATATATATATATATATATATATATATGTATATATATGTATGTATATACATATGTATATACATATATATATATATATATATATATATATATACATATATATATATATATATATATATATATATATATGAATATATCTATATATATATATATATATATATATATATATATATATATATATGTGTATATATTTATATATATGTATATATATGTATATACACTACGTTTCACATGAATAGGTGCAGTGCTTAAGCAATCAATTTAAGCCTGCTGCTTTCAAGATAATTCATGGAGACAAAATGTTATGTGGAATTGCCTAAGGGACAAAGAAAATTATGGCAATAACATTAAAGGAAGGGAAAAATGGCCACAACAGGCACTGAAAGGCGAAACATTCTACGAATAGCCTCCAATTCAAGTGACTGCTGCAAAATTTGGAGCAAAAAGTGATTCCAGCGCTAGTGTTTCAACTGTTAGAAGAATAATAAATTCAGCGGAACACCTAAAAAGATTCAAATTGAAAAGAACTCACATCTAAACCAGAAACGTAAGGAATTGCGGTTAAATTTTTGCAAGGAGCATGTGACTTGGAAGACTGAATGGACTAAAGTAGTATTTACTGACGAAAAAGTTAAATTTTGATGGACCAGGCTGCTTCAACCACTATTTTCATGATTTGAGATTTCCGAATGGGGTCAGGCGAACAGCGTCGATTTTAATGCCTGTAAGACCCAGTGTTGTATTCTTACGCATCGACGTACGTATGACCATGCTGCTTCATCTGTTTCTATGGGTGGTGTAAGTATTATGGAGTCAGGGGCTCTTGATGTTCTGGGCATGAAAGTACAGTGTGATGTCAGATGACGTAACATGTCTTTCAGGTCGCAAAAGAAGCATTCAAGTGCCTTGGCTTCTTAAGACGGTGGAAGAGATACTTCACTCCTTCTGATCTTCTTAATATTTACACCACTTACATCCGACCGAAGATGGAATACAACTCTCATGTTTGGGCCGGTGCTTCAAAGTCTATTTTGAAGTTACTCGACCGCGTACAGGAGAGGGCGATGAAACTCATCGGAGACAGTGCAGAGCGCATGCGTTTGTGGTCGATATTCCAACGAATCGCTCTACGCATTACAGAGAAAATTTGTTTTTTGGCCGAACAGTCGGTATGTGGAACAAACTACCTGCAGATGTCTTCAACGCCACTTACAATTTGAGGGCGTTCAAGTCGACACTACTCCCTTTATCCTCCTTCCCAAAATCTATTTTCCTAGTTCCAGCGCAATGCACTGCATATGTAGGGGTTATCCCCTGAGTGCTGGTCCTACTCCTAAAAAAAAAGTGATTTGAGAAAGGAAGAACGTTTTTTAGCCCGTAACCATAGCCGAGTAAGTGGTGTTATGGTCTGGGGAGCAATATCGTACTATGGAGTCATAGACTTGGAATTTCAAACGATGAAAATACAGGAAATTCTTATAAATCAATTCTGGAAACTGCGTTTTCGAAATTTCAAGACGAGTTTGGGCCCATCCCATGGATTTTCCAATAGGATAACGCTCCAGAAAGGATTGTTAAAACGTGGATTAGCGAGCAAAATATTGAATACTTCCACATACTTCCGGAAACCATTGGAGAATTCACAATTTGTAAATTACAAATTATTTTCACAAATCACATCAGAATAAGCATAGTAGCAAAGACTATAGATTTATAAATCTATCGTCTTTGATAGTAGGCTTTGAAACTCATACAAAACTAAGCCAAACAAACAAACAAAGCCTCAATGCTTATTCTGATGTGATTTTTGAAAATAATTTGTAATTTACGAATTGTGGATCCTCATAATAGTTAAAAAAAGAATCATTATATGCATGGTTTTAGCTTTCTTACCATTGCGTCAGCAAAATCAGTCGAGTTCAGCCTCTTCCAATGCAGCGATAGTCCGCAAGGGCAATAGACTTGCCACCTCATCAAATACATCATTTGATGCGATCTGGTAAGGATGACACATTAGAAAACAATAAGACTAAAACTATTAGATACTTACATTAGCCTCAAGCGCCTCTAATCTGGCGGTGCAAAAGGGGTATAAAAATAAATTTATTATCTAGAGGAATAGAAAATTATTTATGGTTTATATCTTCCCTCTTGGCTAAAATAGTTTCACTACCTAATTCATAGTCGTATATGCCTAGATTAAAAAAAGACCTAAAGGGTTGCTCAAAAAAGTTTTCAGTTTTTCGAAAAACTCAAGTTTTTCGGATATAGTTTTCGAACTTATATGCCGAAAAGTAATCTAATTGCCCAAATTGTTTGACACAATCTGATAAGTGCTATAACCCATGGACATTAAAACTGACTAAAAATACCTCATCATATAAAATACCGAAATAGTTTACGAAGTCTTCTAATAGTTTTTGGGAAATATCTGCCTATATTCTATGCGACCTTTCACTGGACAAAAGCCTTATAGCACAGCGTAATAATAAGTAGTGGTAATATTGGTCACTACTTACACAATCTTTTAAAATCCCAGTATATAGTAAAAAATGCCTAAACTCGGTAGATTTCCAATTACTTAATTCATCTAAACTCTTAGGCACACGAGAAAATTCAGATGGAACACATTTGGAAATTAGATTAATTTTGTCATTAATTTTTCCTACATTTGTTTTACAAATCAAAAGCTTGAGCAACTTTTTAGTAACACCTAAATCCACTAAATGCATGCTATCTATAGGAAACTGGGAAACGATTCAAAAATCTGCATCTTCTAAAACAATTTTTAAATTCTTCCCTATGATGAGATGGATGAGACCTCGACGCAAATGTCTCATCTGATCTAGGAAGTCCGACTTTTTTTTGAAAAACACACCCTTCTCTCCTTATGACAACTTTTAGAACAACCATTCTTCCCATTATGAGACACCACACCTGTAACATATGACCTAGCTGGAGAATCGCAAACGAACAACCGAACCGCATAAACCTTTCACTCAAACATACTTTTAAACTACTAACGCGTTGGACCTCCTTTGACATAAAAATATATCATTTGCTTAACAAAATTACAAAAAAAAAAACTTTAAAAATTATGTTGTTGGGGTTGATTTAGTTCTTCTTAAGGGAACTTTTTTCCCTTTGGTCCGATTCAGCCATTTACAAACTCGACCTATGCTATCCTTCAAGATATATTTATACCAAATTTCAAGAGTTTGGATCTTTTCATTTGGACTGAATCGTGATTTCCTCAGACGGACGGCCATGGCCAGATCGTCTTAGACTTCATCACTGATCAAGAATATATATACTATGGGGTCTCAGATGGATATTTCGCAGCGTTACACACGGAATGATAAAGTGAAAATATTCTCCAATTCTTTTTTGGAGGGTATAAAAAGAAGACCTTCTATATATTGTTGCAACCGTAATTAATATTGCCGACATACCCTCTGGAACTGGTGTGGAAATAGCTTCAGCAGTTTGTGATTCTTTAGAAGAAAGCCAAATTTTGAATAGAGTCGAAGCATTTGTGTTTGACACAACCGGTTCCAACACCGGCATATTAAAAGGGGCTTGCAATATTTTGGAAAAAAACGATGAGAAATGATATTCTATTTCTAGTTTGCAGACACCATATATTTGAAATAATTCTAACAGGTGTTTTTCATGAAACAAAAATATGTGCTTCAACTGGCCCAGAAATAAGTTTATTTAATAAATTTTAAAAACAATGGCCGAACGTAAAATAAGATGATTATTTGACACGGCTAACGATTCCTCGAACAAGAGAAATATTAGGCGATGAATGCACTGTAATATTTGGCTTTGCGTACGAAAAAGTAAAAGACGACTTTCCTCGAAATGACTACAAAGAGTTCCTGGAATTGAATACAATATTTTTGCGTGGAACTCCTTCAACTGGCATAGAACTTTTAAAGCCGGGTGTTCTTCATTCAGCCAGGAAATATACTGCCTTAAGATATTACTATTCTAAAATCCATTCCCAGAATTACAGACTCGGAAATAAGTGGTTGAACTCAAGTTGCAGGCTTTATCATAAAGTGTTATGCATTTTCCTGGTTCAATGCAGACGAAGCTAAGCAAGCTCCCTTAAACGTTTTATTATTTTTCAGAAATTTGGAAAACTGTAAAAAAATAAAAATGCAAATAGAAGACAGCCATTTCAGAGTTCATTAATCACTTTTATTATCTTAATGAGGAATGCGTTGCATTCAGTTTATTTGATGATAGAGTAGACGTAGAAACTAAATCCAACATTTTTATTTTTTTTATTTTTTATTTTTATTTATTTAGTCTATGGGTTAATCCTTACAGACTGATACAGTTAAAATATAACAATTTTTCAGAAATGATAATTACATACATATGTATATAAATGGAATCTACAAAGCTTTGTTGCAATAGTAACAAGACAAATTACAGCAAAAACAAAAAATATGGTTTTAACAAATGTCGATTTAACAAATTAAACATTTATTTATAATCAATTTTGTAACGAGTTAAGATGTAAAATTATATCATTTTTTACGACATCAATACTTTTGTTGAAATCGATACAAGGGTAAAGACTATTAAAATCACTGCAAATTCTCCGAAAGGGATCGAAGTTACTATAGTTTGTAGTGTAAAACTTAATTCTCAAGAAGCTATAATACCTTGTTGGACGATTCGGTATATTCAAGTTTATTTTGCTCAGGAGAAATTGAGATGTGACGCAGCCGTTTATTAATTTCAGCAGAAAGGTAACATTTAGCATTTGTCGACGGCTCCTTAAGGTTGGAAGCTTAATAAGTCCTAGGCGTCTCTCGTAAGATGGTAATCTCATATTAGAGTTCCAAGGAAGACCACGAAGACAAAATAATAAGAATTGCACTTGTACTGACTCTATTTTATTTGAATGTGAAAGATATTGTGGGTCCCATACAACAGATCCGTATTCAAGTATTGGGCGAACTAAAGTAGTAAATAACATCTTGGTTGTATAAGGGTCAGAGAACTCCTTAGCCCAGCGTTTAATAAAACCCAGAACACCAGTAGCTTTGTTAATCGTCGAGGTTATATGGCACCTGAAGTCCAATTTTTTATCTAAAATAACTCCCAAGTCATTAAATGAATCCACTAGGTCAAGAACAGCATTATTCATTTTATAGAGTCCATTGATTGGTGTTGATCTTGAGAAAATCATATATTTGCACTTTTTCACATTTAGGTCCATTAAATTATTAGCGCACCAAGCGGTTAAGTGTACAATGTCAGCTTAGAGACGCAACTGTTGATCAATAGAATCAAGCGATAAGAATAACTTTACGTCATCTGCATACATTAGTATATTTGAGTTTTCAACAACGGATGGAAGATCATTAATAAATAAAGTAAATAAAAGTGGGCCGAGATGACTACCCTGAGGCACACCTGATATAACATTTATATCAGTAGAGAGCATATTGCGGAACTTGACACACTGCATTCTGTTCTTCAAATAAGATTCGATCCATTTTATTAGAGACGTTCCAAATCCAATTCGATCAAGCTTATGAATAAGTAAGTTGTGATTCACCTTATCAAAGGCCTTACTAAAATCAAAATAGATGACATCTGTTTGTTTGCCAGTGACAAATCCATCGTTAACTAAGGTTGTTAATTCTAAGAGATTCGTAATCGTTGATCGACCTTTACAGAAACCATGCTGCGCAGAAGAAAGGATAGACGTTGCTTGATAAGACAATGTATTGCATAAGAGTTGCTCAAACAACTTTGGTATAGCGTTCAGTTTAGCTATACCTCTATAATTGGATATATCAGCTTTAGATCCAGATTTGAATAGCGGAATGATGAACGATTTCTTCCAAATTGGAGGAAAGTAACTCAATTTGAGTGATTTGTTGAATAAATAGGTCAATGGAGTGCTTAGTAAATGAGGACAGTATTTTAAAATACTACTAGGAATACCATCAGGACCGGGATCATACGAAAATTTTAGATTTTTCATATAAGTCAAAACAGTTTGCTGCTCAATACGGGGTACATTAAAATTCACTGATTCAGGGATATGGTAAGAATACTGCTCTATATTGCTAAACGTAGACGAAGAATAGGTTGATGCAAAAAATTCAGCAAACATATTACTTATAACTTTATCATCTGACGACTCATAATCTTTAAACTTCATAACAGAAGGGAAATCTGACACACGCCTCTTCGAGTTGACAAACTTATAAAAAGATTTGGGATCATTTTTTAGGTTATTTTTTATCCTGTTTAAATAAGCACTATAAGCCAGTTGATTAGCAACGGTATATGCAGATCTTGCTGAGGAGTACATGGAATAATTTAGTTGAGATGCATTTTGCTTGTACTCTTTAAATAGTTTACTCTTGCGGTTTTTAAGTCTTGAAAGTTGTTTAGTGTTCCAAGGTGGACCATGGCAGGGGGCAGGTAGTACTCTAGGTATTGAAGATAGGAAGCATTTGTGTAGTATCTGGTAAAATTTTTCGATACTTTTGTCTAAATCATTGCCATAAGATAATTCATTTAACCAGTCGATTTGAGAGAGTTCACGTTGAAGTTTAATGTAATTTAAAAAGAAAAATTTTATTTTGCTGAGATGTATTTGACCGTCGATGAGGTTGGTAGATATAAGTTAATTCAATCGTAGGATGATAACTATCCTCAGGATTTGAAAGCGGGGGATGCTGCGATATCGAAAAGTCTGACGGTTCATTAACAAATACAAGGTCTAACAATTTATCAGAAGTATTTGTGATGCAGTTGATTTGAAAAAGGCAGCACTCCAGTAAGCTGTTAATGAAATACTGCGATAATTCCGAAGATTGAAGAGGTGACAAATAATTACAATCAGGCACAGATTTCCAGGACAAATTTGGCATATTAAAATCTCCCAGCACAAGTATAATATCATTTGAATTTACTTTATCTGCAATAACATTTATAGCTTTTAGGTAATCCTCATAGATAGAATATTGCGACTTAGGAGGAATATACAAGCAAATAATATACATAAGCTGTTTATGTATTTTTACTAATATGCATATAAACTCATGATACGCATATAAACATGATCGAAAGGATGTTGATGTTTGGTGAAGAAAAAGACCTTGAAGAAAGAGAAGAAATAAAAAAAAATGACGAAAGTGTTGCGGCTTTCGAAAGCAACTGTTCTGCTCTGCTGTGTAAGTTGAATAACTAAAAAACTGATGTTAACTTTCCTTTGTGTCTTGGATTATTTATCATGTCTCTCTGAGATTTAAAACAAATTTCGAACAATTATCCTATATATCTTAATTCAATTTAATATAGCAATATAAATGTTCGTGAAAATACTTACTACATACAAATTTAAGCTGTGGCTTGAGCTACCAATAAAAAATTGGAAAACGCTCACATGTACTTAATTATAAAAAAATTCAAACCAAAAAAGTTTGGCTTAGGTATGATGGAACAAAAAATTCAGAAAAATCGTCAAACGGTAACACGGGTATTAAAACAATAAGATGTTAACATCAGATTGATACAGTTCTCGGATTCTATTTCCTAATAAAATTTGTTTAAATAAGAACTGTTATCACATTCAACTAAGCCAGCTAATAAGTGGTGACAAACACAATACACATGAGCACTGATGATGAAAGTGTTGCGGCTTTCGAAAAAAGCTGTTCTGCTCTGCTGTGTAAGTTGAATAACTAAAAACAGATGTTAACTTTCCTTTGTGCCTTAGAATATTTATCATGTCTCTCTGAGATTTAAAACAAATTTCGAACAATTAGCCTATAAATCTTAATTCAATTTAATATAGCAATAAAAATTTTCGTTAAAATACTTACTATATTAAAAAGTTATTAAAAGAGAACATCTTGAAACTTTCTTTACTAACTTTTCATAACCTTCATCAATCTTGAAAGAACTAGTTTCTAAATATATGAAAAAACTTTTCAAAAAATTTGAAATTTTAATGAATTTTTACAAAGTGCCCCAATTACCTGAAAAGATTGTTAGGAATGTATGAAAGGAAAAGATATCATTAAAAAACTAAGAATTGTTAATCATAGCGCCGACAGAGGTATTAAGCTTGTGGACGACTATCATTAAAAGATAAAAAAATTAGGAGCAGCGTCAATTTCTATTTAAAGTAAGATGTTTTTAATCTGCACTAATCTAAATTTAAATAATTTGTGTTTATTTTCAGGTTGTATAAAACTTTCGACAACAATGCGCTGAATATACGCCTGTAATCAAACTTTTTTAATTACCTATAAAAATACCTTAGTACATTAATATAAAAAAAATGCAATTAAAGCAGAGGGATTTTTCTTAAAAAAGTCAAAAAATAAGCATTAATATTTTTTAAATGTGTCATTGAGTCACTTAAAAGACAATATTGTTTATCATGTGTTTCAAGATTATTATTCTACATATTTTTATAAATTTCTTGAATTTTTCAAATTAATTTAAGAAAAAAGATAATTTGGCCTAAGTTAAATTTGCTTAAAATATTTCAAAATACTTTTAGAAATCCTCTCAACACATGTTGGCCAACAGTTGTATTGAAAATACTTAAACAAAGTTTAGGTTAATTATATATAGAATTCCCAGAAATTTTTATTTTTATTTATTTTATTTTTATTTATTTATATATTTATTTTCGATGTTCCATACACAAGACTTAAGTCTTATATTACAGTATGAAACTGAGCATATGTAAATACAATAAATCAGAACACAAAAACAAATTTAACTTGGATTTAAGTTTGCGCTTTTAAAATATAAAATGAAATTTAAAATCAAATATAGTATAGTTACAAAAAGTTAACCAAGTTTAATAATAAAACCAGCTAAAATAATAATAGCTAAAAAAAAAGAAATATGTACCCTGAAGAAATTAAAATTTACATTGTTATAGTATCAGACTTTATCAAAAAACAATATATTCATGTACAAAAATATATTCAACGTGAGAAATGACAAAAAATACTTTTCCTGAATTGACGTGCGTTACTAATGGTCTGAATTTTATAGGGGATTCCATTCCAGAGACTGACAGCATTAATAAAGAAGTGGTATTTAGAAATCAGAGTTCGATGACCAAACGCTAGAAGTCTTTTACCTCTAGCAAGCGTTGAAAAGCTTAAACGCTCAAAGAGATGTTCAGGTTGATGTGTATATATAATTTTATGCATGAACAGTAAAGTGCGCACTCTTACATAATCATCGAAAGTAATGCCATAAAGCAAGGTTACGTAGGGGGAAATATGGTCATATCTTCTGAGACCATATACGTACCGAATAATGTTATTAAAGGCCACGTTAAGTTTTCTTTTACTTACGCTATCGCAGCTGGCAAAAAGTTCACAGCCGTACAATAAAATCGGTATTAAGTACGATTTGGCAAGGATTATTCTAATTTTAATTGGAGTACAATACTGAGTTTGCCAGAGATTTCTTAACATTGAAAACGTTCGACCGCATGCAAAATTAACGTGATTGGACCAAGTGAGAGTGCTGTTAAAATATATACCAAGATTTTTAGCAGAATTTACAATATCTATGGACTGATTGTTTAATGTTAAAATCGGATTGCAATCAAAGTTTGATAACCTCTTTTTAATAATCAGGCACTTGGACTTAGTAGGATTAATTGCTAGACCATTAGCTGTGGCCCACTCGTAGACACGACCTAACTCCTGATTTAGGGTCCTCACACATTCATCAACGGCAGTATTGCAGCAGCTAATATAAAGCTGAACATCGTCCGCATACAATCTAATCCTGCAATGTTCGAGTTTGCCCTGAAGATCATTCACGTATAATGAAAAAAGGAGAGGACCTAAGATGGAGCCTTGTGGAACACCTCGAGTTAATGACAAAGATGTTGAAACTGAGGTAGACGTATCAACATATTGGAATCTATCGACTAAATATGAATATATTAGACCTGAGGCAGTTGATCCGAATCCAAACATATGTTTAAGTTTAAGACACAAAATACTATGGTCAACCGTGTCGAATGCTCTGGAGTGATTCAAGAGAACTAAAAAAGTAACATTACCGCGCTCTACCTGCTGTCTTATATCTTCAGCAACATCTAAAAGAGCCGTTATACAACTATGATTTTTCCGAAAGCCAGATTGCCGATCAGTCAGCATATTATTGGTCTCAAGATATTGTGTAACTTGATTATGGATTAATCTTTCAAAGACTTTGGATAAAAATGGCAAGATTGCTATGGGCCTATAATCAGAATTGGATTTAGGAATAGGAATAATTTTAGCCAGTTTCCAAATTTTTGGATACTGGTTGGTGGTAAAAATCTTGTTAAAAACAAAAGTTATGAATGGAAGAAGTTTTGGAATTAAAATCTTCAAAAACCTAGGATCTATTCCATCAACACCAACTGCATTGGATTTTATTGATAGCAGACTGGATAAGACATCAATTTGCATTACGTTGGTAAAACTGAAACTATTATGTGAGACATCATTAGCGAAATTGTAGTAATCAGTATTTGGTGACACATTCGGAATATTTATAAATTGATTATTTAGGGTATTAGCGTCGATAGCACAGGGTTCTTGACTACCAGGTTTGCCGATGCCAATTTCGCGAATCATTCTCCAAGTTTTTTTCGAGTCTATGGCAGTAGTGAACTTCGAGGCATAGTATTCCGATTTTGCTTTTTTAATTAACCCGTTGGTTATCTTACGTGCTATTCTATATTCATCATGCATATCTGTGGTTCTGAAACGTTTCCATCTAGCATATAGAAAATCTCTGCGATTAATCGCTTTGACTTCAAAGGTACAAGTATATATGTATGTATATATATACATATATATATATATATATATATATATATATATATATATATACATACATATATATGTATTATGTTCTATTGTGTGAATATGTATTTACAATAGATATTTTTAATAATAACAACATTGCCATTCTTCGAAAAATGAGTGAAAACGTATGTGGTACCATGGTGAAATAAATATAAGGCGGTAGTGCTACGTCAGATAGCAGTTTTTTGACCAACCAACCACAAAAAAAAGACTTTTATTACTAATACGAGACATATTAGTGGTGTCGGAAATGGGATCAACAAGATGCGATTGGACGTGGATGACTTACCTTTGCAGATATTTTTGAAAAGGCTCTAGAACAATCCGCAACGCAGACGGCCCAGGCAATAAATCAAATAATGCACAGCTAGCTGTGTGGTCAAGAATATCAGTGGTACTAGTATCGATATCGGCGTATAAGACCACGAGATTACTTCATGCGTTGCGAGTGGGCGTTCCATTTAAGTAAGATCTCACAAAATGAATACAAAAATGACATTCTGGTACACAGAGTTGAACAATGCACTTAAGACGCTGATTAATCGAAAGTAAAATATAAGGCGATCTCTGAAGAATGAAAAGTCACGTGATACAAGCAGATCTAACTGTTATGGCTGTGGGGGCAAGCACCTTAGGGCGCAGTGTAAGTTTCGTAACGCCACTTGTTTTGTATCCGACAGAACGAGGCACATCGAAGACGCCACAAATTGCAGATGACGAAACAGATAATGAAAATAATATTATTAGGTGGTTAAATAAATTGCGTGACAGAAAAGGGTGAATGTCGGATGCACACATGGTCGATTTTTTTTATAAATGGTAGCAGAGTGAATATGGAGTTGGATACAGGTGCATCCTGTGGTATAATAAGTAAGACCACATTAAAATCATGCGGTGATAATCATAGGCTTATGAAAACAGATAAAAAATTCACGAGTTACACTGGCGATAGAATCAATTGCGTTGGTCGTGAAGTGGTGAATGTTTGAGTTGGCTCTACGTCACACAAGCTGAATGTGTACATTACTGATGGCAATTTTAATTCGTTGTTTGTTCATGATGTTGATTTTGGCAAGCTATTTCCTGCGGCAGAAACCGTGACGCCATTGAAAATGGCTACACCAGACTTATCAGCAAATGAATCGTTTATGTTGCAGCAGCTACTAGGTTAGTTCGAGAACATTTTTAGTGATATTGCCAGTAAGTTAAGTGTTCCACCTACTAAGCTACATTTAAGGGAGGGTGCTGGGGCGGTATTTGCCAGAGCCACGGAGATACCGTTTGCATTAAGAGAAGCGTATGCGGCTGAAATCGATAAGAAGATTAATGCGGGTTTTTACAAGAGGGTAGATTTTTCTGAATGGGCATCAACAACGCATGTCGGTGCTAAAAAGATTGGCAAAATAAGAATAACTGGCAATTACAAGCCCCCTGTTAAGCCAAGAATTATTGTGGGCGAACATCCTATACCAACGCCAGAACATATATTTTGCAAAATGAATGGAGCAAAAAAGTTCTGTGATCTCGACATAACGGATGATTGATGATGAGTTGGACCATGCATTGACATTGTACACTCTCACCCATGGGTTAATTCGACCCACCCACCAGTATACGGAGCTGCAAATATACCTGCCATTTGGCAGAGGACAATGGAAGTGGTACTGCGGAACATTCCAAACGTGTGCAATTTCTTTGATATATTAATATACTCCGATAGTTTTGAACGCTTTCAGCAAAAGGGGTTGACGTTGAACAGATCTAAATGTATATTTGTCGCACCAGCTGAGGAGTGTTTAGGCCACAAAATTTATCGTGAAGGAATTCATAAATCTGAGAAACACATAGAGGCGATAAGAGATGACCCTAAGCCTGCAAGTAATGGCGATCTTCAACTTTTTCTAGGAAAAGCTACATGTTATGGAGCGTCCATCCCCGACTTGTCCACACCCATTAGGCCACTTCGGAATATGATTTCAAATAAAAAATGTCAATGGTCAACAGAAGTCGAACTGTCATATATCGACATCAGGAACACATTAATATCCCTGCAGGTACTTGTAGTATATGATCCGATGATTATATACCAGGCTTCTCCACACCCCAAGGAGTTTTTATGGTTTCAGTTCTAATGGAAGTGTATCTTCAGAGGAACGTGGTCAATATCAGGAACAAGCTAATATTGGAGGCGAACCGGAAACACTAACAGCTGAGCCGAACAATGAAGGACAAAACGTTCCGTTGCGTAGATCATTCAAATTTAGAAAGCAACGAAGTAGATTCTCGCCGGAATAAAGTGGGCGAGGCAGGAAACTGTTATGTATTAGTCTGGTTATGTATTAGCCTGGCAACTCGGATATACATATTTGGTTGATATTATTCCTTTTTGCTTTTACACAGATACATAATTTTTGGCTAGAACTTGTTGATGTCTATACTTGTTGATAGCTATACGCTGGGGAGTAAAAATATTTTTCACAATGCAATCACAAATTTAGAGTAAGACAGTGGTGGGCACTAGTAATATTTTAAAGTTGATTACGTAAAATTATTAATTAAAAATAAAACTTTTTCTAAGTAAACAGTCAAATGAAAAAAATTAAAAAAGATAGGACAATAATTTGCTACGTTTTCCATTCAAGAAAAAATGAATAATCAAAAGAGTGGTTGCTTGCTGGAGCATAACACTGAATATTCGCCAGAAACAAAACTTAATAAACTTTATATGTAAATGAAATTTATTTGTTGGTGGTTAAGCAATGTCTATATGCATTTCATTGGTGCTTTACCAAATCGTCAGTAGACTTTAACCACAGTTTTGAAAAGCTAAAAACCTCTTATCTTATGCATATACTTCCGAAAACCATCTGAGAATTCACAACTTGTAAATTACAAACTATTTTCAAAAATAACAACAGAACAAGAACATAGGCTTGCAACTTATACAAAACTAAACCAACAAATAAAGTATGTTCGATACGAATCTATTTTATTTTTCTACACCTTTATACAATCAGAAATCCATTGGATTAGTTTTGTATGAGTTGCAAGCCTATGTTCTTGTTCTGTTGTTATTTTTGAAAATAGTTTGTAATTTACAAGTTATGAATTCTCAGATGGTTTTCGGATATGCATAAGATAAGAGGTTTTTAGCTTTTCAAATCTGTGGTTAAAGTCTACTGACGATTTGGTAAAGCACCAATGAAATGCATATAGACATTGCTTAACCACCAACAAATAAATTTCATTTATATATAATAGTATTGTGACAACAATGTGTTAAATAAAAAAATTTCATAACTTAATAAACTTTGATATTTGTCTGCATGGAAGATCATTTTCATATGGGAAACATGTTCAAAATATTTTTGATAAGATTTTACACAGACTAATTACTAAGACTAAGTGTATTACTAAATTAAGGGAATTAGTATTTATTGGAGAAAAATTTTATAAAAGGCATTGTATGTTAGTATGTATGTTATCGAAAGCATTGCTTACGACAAAATATTTTTCGCATATCATCATGACTGAAATTGTTTGCTAGACAAATATTCTGGAAAAAAATATAAAAAAATTCGTAAGCATCCGCCTGATATTCATTCGTCGCTGTCTCATCGACGACTATATTAAAGAGGGTAAGAATACGTGTGAATGATCTCGGCACAATTGTGCTATGAAACGCCCGTATACTTATAAAATTAGAAGATATTATTGGTAAATAAAAGGACACTCTTAGAAAAGGCTACTAGTTAGGCCTCGCAACCGCACATTTCTCCCGCTGGGAATGTAAGAGATAAGAGTGATCTTACCAACACAATCACATTTGACATCACTGACCTAGATGAACAAATTCAACAATGTCCTGTGATTTGTGTTATGCTGGGAAACAATCGCATTGAATATACAGAAGTAAAGGTAAGCTTATATAATATTTGTAGTAGGTAAATATAATTTCATTAATATTGTTAGTTGTTTTTTTTCATTTTAGGTATTATACATAATTCCTTGCAGCAATAAAGAATGCGGGCCAAGGAAATATGAACTCGTATATCTTTAAACTTAAATAGGATATGTAAGTATATTGTTTAAGGCTAAAAATAAAAGTTGTGATAACAGTAAATTGTTTTTATAGGTATTCCCAACACATTTCCCGGTTAGTAGACGAATTTATTGATGCACTTAGCACGCGGCCGCACATATCACAGAATAATAGCAGAAATCCCAGATCCTATGTTTTGTGTATAACAAAAAAAATATATATGGTTCCGAAAATCCAGAAATGAAGGTAAGCTCATATAAAATTTATTGTAGATAAAACTCATTTGCTTAATATTGTTTGTTTTATTTTAGGCATTCTCATTCTTTTGCATCAACAAAGAAATCGAGTAAAAATGTAGCTGTTAAACTTAATAATATTTACTTTTTTAATGTTTTATATTTTTATTATAAATATTGAAATATAAAATTGTAAATTAAATTTCAGTCTTGTTTTCTTATTTTAATTTTCACTGAAGAATATAAACAAAACATAACAGAGTTGTCAGGTTTGAGAAGTCATTTGATTCCTCAGTACTGAGCGTTCAACTGATGAGACATACATATGTGTTTATATACTGAAAAAAAATGAACTAGAGTGAGCAGGTGAGCAATATTTTCAAATGTCGGCAGAATTAATAAGTACGACAGAGATGGAAGCTCACATGTATACATTTGTATACATCAGTTTTTTCATATTGCCCTTAAGAAAATGATAGAAAGTTTTGTATAGGCAATGAGGTATTAAGCCCTCAGCACTATCAAACAAATGACTACTCAAATGTTCGGTAGTGTTCTTGTAGGGATGTAAATACTTTGAATTCGCCTTTGTATGCATAGGTACCATACTAACTAAACTCAATAACTTAAATAAAAGTTGCCACACAGCTTTTTTTAAAATCTAAAATAAAAAAAACATACCTAAAAATGTCGCCATGGACTTCAAATATCGCCAAGTATATTGCCAATCGCAATATTAAAATTTTCTTAGCCACAAAAAATTTTTCATCGCTACGTTTGGCGAGAAATTGCCATGTCTGACAGCGCTGCTTCCAACTTAAAAAAAAATTTCATTACTAGATGTTTACACATCTGCCCTGTGATCGGACTCACATTGCTTTTTTTGTTGATAAAATAAAACAAGTTCATAATTCCAACAGATTGTTATTACCAATACGAGACATATTATCTGAAAAAATATTTTTTTTTGTTATGTTTTTTTCACGAAATCTGCCGGTCCGACTAGTTTCCAATTTACACGAAATCTAAGTTTGAAAGAAACCTTTGAAACGCGACTAGCTAGGATCAAACAATTTCAGAGTTTTTTCAAACCACTTTTTTCGTTTATGAAATTTCACGAACGCATCAACCTGTTTTGACTCGCATGGTAGCGCTCGACGTGTATATTAATTGTCAACAGCCGATTAGTTTTTGGAATAGATCCGCAAAACAGTTTAAAAGTTATTCTAAATCAGGGAAAGGCAACTATTACATTTTGCGATTGTATTACTTGTATACTCTCTGCGCTCTCACCGCGAATCCGTCTTGCCAATCAACTTTCGTCACTTCTCCCCAATTAAAACTTTAAGATCTCCAAAAGCTAACTTAATTTTATCATGGGTATTTGCAATATATTAGGAAATTAGTATCGCCATGGCATTGGAGCAAAATGATGTTTGTGGCTCTGTATGCAATGATGGTATGTAAAAAAGAAGGTTTTCTAGGACATTTGACAAAGAGTAATTCAAATACACATATGCATATGTTTTTATTGCATTATTCACCAACAGGCATTATTTGCAAAAAGTTTGAATGTAATGAACACAATGAATTGTGGTTCAAATTGTTAACAAAACACGAGGTGGTCATAAGGGAATGTCATTTATAATTTTCCGCATCTCTTCATACTTTTCGCCAAAGCATTTTAAAACATCATATTAAACGTCACATGCTAACACACACAAAATAATTTTTAGTAAACATCCATTATATAATAGATCTGAATTTTAAAAATCATCTATTTTATATGCAAATATTTGATTTTATAAGCCATTGTGCAAAATACCTACATATATCCGGATGCCATATCCAAATTGTAATTAAATTTGTTTTTCTATCGTATAAATTAATTTTATGTTTTAAAAATCTTGCATTTTGTACAAATTCCCAAAATATTTTCATTTTTAATTTATTTTAGAAAACTACATTTGTAAATATAAAGTTTATATTATAAACACAAAAAACAACTGTTTGGACAATTATTGAAAGTAAAAATTTTTCTATCGAGAATTTAAATTTTTTTAGTGCTGAATGCTTTGTTCTTTTTTGCCGCTCTCTCGTTAAAAACTTTCAGAGTTAATTAACAATTTTCAGTAAATGAAGAGCTTGTATTAATTAACCAATGTTCACAAAATCGTGTATCAGCAATATACCGTCATATTTTATTTTCGAATATACCTACTTACTATATATGTTCATAACAATAAAATATGGCCAAACATATTGTTACAAAGTTTAAAAATAGATTCAAATATAACGACAATGTGGCTATATGGACTTGGCAGCACTGCCAGCTCATCTCAAGTTGTCAAAATGTTACAACCCTGGTCAACACAATGAAGATAATATTTGAATTAACGGAAATAGAATATTCCAGATACATCTTCGAGAATATACAAGATCATTTGAGGGTGTGCAATAACAAGTGTAAATAACAACAACGAGAAACCTAGCAACATCAATGCTAAGAGATGATGATGTTATTCTTAATGAACTTGTACGCAAGTATTTGCTGCTAACAAAACCAAACATGTACACCAATATACACAGCAACATACACACAAATATACACATCAACATACCCACATAGCACAAGAAGAAACAAAACTACGCAACATACAGACCACTCATACAAATAACCGCACATATGTAGTTACCATAAACAAAACACACAAGACAGCATAGTCATATATACAAACACACGTATATAGCTACATGTTAAGTAAAGCACAACCAACAACCATGACCAGATGCTTCGCGAAGTTGCCAGACGACGTCATTTTGCTATATAAAGTCGCTGCCAGTGATCAGCGGGATCAGAGTGATTTTAAATCTAGACAGTGTTAACATCGCTAAGTGTTTAGTAGTACAAATACTCGTGTTAATAAAGTAGTAAATAAAGTGTTGCCGCATTATATTTCTAAAATTAATTGTCTGTGTTTTTAATTTGATGCAATTAGACGAATCCTTGAAGGATAAGTAAAAAGCGTTTTTACGAAAAGGTCTAAAAACGTAACAATATGAATGTCTACATTACATCTACGTGCACATTCATATACACATGCATATGTGTAAACTATTCATTATGATTTAAATACGACACGTTTGCACGCTAGATACATTTTTGCTTTATATCAGTGATGTCAGCCTCATACACAATTGTGGAAGCAAAATTCACATGTACGCTTACGCTCTTTTATTTTGAGAGCGTAAAATATAATTGTTTACTGAAAAACACTCTCATTCAGCGGGAAGTATCGAAAGTCCTGTTTTGAGGCCTCTAAACAGAAATAATATATTTATATAAATATATATACAATACATATAAGAGGTTTGAAATAAGTTGGAGCCACTGTATGTAGGTACATCTTTTCGAAAATTTCTTAAAGTAGCTTTTAAATTAATTCATAAGTAAGACTTTTTGTAAAAATTGTTTCTCTTGTATATAAACTAACCAAATGTTCAGCTTAAAAATGGTGAAACATTTTAAAATTAAATATCTGAGCACTTGGCAATTTTCGAAACCCTCTTTTACAACTTATAAAATTAGAAGATATTATTGGTAAATAAAAGGATACTCTTAGAAAAGGCCACTAGTTAGGCCTCGCAACCGCACATTTCTCCCGCTGGGAATGTAAGAGATAAGAGTGATCTCACCAACACAATCATATTTGACATCACTGCTTTATATACACGTATATTAACCTTTAACTTACTAGGTGATTTTTTTTAAACTTAGCAAGAGGTGGATTAACACCGCAATTTTTTTAATACAATATTTAATGTTTATATTTTATGATAATTTTTTGCCTACATTATT